>PYHW01010359.1:2531782-2550116 GCA_013186435.1 Turdus rufiventris | reverse complement strand
TTTCATGGAAAGAGTGATAAAACACTGGAATGGTCTGCCCAGGGAGGTGGTGGAGTCACCATCTCTGGAAGCGTTTAAAAAAAGACTGTATGTGGCACTTGGTGCCATGGTCTAGTTGAGGTGTTAGGGCATGGGTTGTACTCAATGATCTTGAAGGTCTCTTCCAGCCCAATCATTCTGTGAATTCTGTGAATTCATTCTCCTGGTTTATTCACCTGTTACCTTTGCCTCGCTCTCAGTGCCAGCAGCAATCTCTAACTCTCTCCCTGAGTGGCTCCAGAGATGTGACAGCCTCATGTCACCCTCAGCCTGGCAACACACTGTACAGTAAACACACAAATTTTGAGGTCACTCTATCCTTGTTGCCCTTTTTCTGTGGAGGTTCCTGTTCCCTTTGTTCCTGTTCCCTGCATGGCCCAGCCCTACTCCTCAAGTGAATTCAACAAGGGGCTTCTGTACTTTTCTCCCTAATGAAATAAGTTGGTATTAAACCAAAACTCCCTGTAGTGCATCCTTCTTTTACATGTTCCTGTTACTGCTGCTGAGACACTGAGCTGGTGTATGGTTCAGAGCTGTGCTCCCACGCTGTACCCGACACAGGAGAGCTGCTTCCTGCCCTATGCACAGGCTGAAGCCTGTAGATGCTTCTTTGTAGACCCCTTCTCTGTTCCCCCATGTTCCCACTGCATGCACAGCGAGCCAGGATCCTGTGCATGAGTCAGGGTGAGCAATGCAGTCACACTGACCTTACCCTGACTTCACCTGTACCCCTGATTTGTGGGACTGTGGTCTGGGCTGACAGGGGAGAGAGACTGACATTTAAAAATTAGCAAAAATTTGGTCCATAGCTGTGGACACATCGCATGGAGACTGGAGTTGCCATTCTATGTGAGGGAAGAAATGTTTTCCTTGTTTCCCTTGAGCTAACTCATTGGGATAAAATTGAAGCCATTTCCTGTTTCTAAACACTTTCTGATTCTGCAAATGTTTTCAGCACTCTCCTGAGTCCTTTTCCAACACCTCTCTAAATCAAACAATCTCTTACCTGTTGTTCTCTTCCTTTGGCTCTCCCAGTGCAGCCCCCATGCCTTCCCTATCTGTTATCACAGGTGGGCATAGCTCCTAGAGCATCAGTAAAAATGCTCTGAGGGTGAAGGAGAGGTGGGAAAGCAGGTCAAGAGGCCTGGGACAGCCACAGATCTGTTGATTAACTGTTATTCATATGTGAGACACCGTGACCTGAGCTTTTTTTTTACCCCTTTTCTTCTTTTGATGAAAAGAAGAAGAGAAGAAAAGGCCACTTCTTGCCACCTCTTTGGGGCAGTTGGAGGCATTCTCACGGTCCAGTTTACAGAGCTGCTGCTCAGAAGATTATCCAGAATAGCCTGTGCTGCTGACATTGACACCTTCTGCAGTGGATGTTCAGCCAAGCCCACACCAGATAAACTCCATATGCTAAAATGTTTTTCCAAAGGCTATTTCAGCCATGTGTGTGTTCTTTAGCTGCTATAGTGCATTTAAATCAGTCTGTGACTGAAGTCTGAGGTCAGCAGTGCCACCTCTTCTTGTTTCAGTCAGCTGAAACAGGAGGGAGCTGATGTATGCACAATTACCAGCAAAGGAATATATTCTTTTGCATTTCTTATAAAGGAGTAGAATCAAAATTTATGCCAATAACTATCTTAATTTTTACAGGAATCTTCCTAGACTACTTTTTCACAGACTGTTCTGTCAAGTCTTTCTTATTTTCACAAATTCACATGAACATTGGTTTGAGTTAATTTGTACTACTGTGCTATATGTAGATACTCAAAAGGTGGTTAATTTTCATTGAAAATATTCATATACAAATGTTCCATATTTTTGAAGTGGTTGCAGTTCTGCTGAGGAGGTAGATCCGCCTCTATTATACCACAGAACAGATTTCTTTTATATTTAGATTTTAACTCTGAGAAGAGAGCAATGAAAAACTCGCAGAAAATTGGTTGAATACCAAAATGAAGTGATAGCTTTGGATTGTCAGATTAGATATTTTAAAATAAGGAATTAATAGCTCCCAGTTTCTGTCTCGTAGGTGTTGGCATGAGGCAGAGATGCTGTCAGGCCTGAGGCTGCAGTCTCTGCCAGCTGTCTCTGCCTTGCTGCTTGCCTGGCCCAGCTCTTTCTGTCTATCTTGGTGAGGTGGTGTATTTCAATGTATTTCTGTCATGTGTTTCAATGAGGGAAGGCATCTCTGCATCATGTGGCTCAGTGCTGCTGGTCCTGTGGCAATGGAGAGGTCTGTTTAGAGAATAATCCTCTGGTTTTATGAAAAGGAAAAAAATATGGTACTTTTAAATATCTCTGAGGAACAAGTTTGGGATTTTTTTTTGTACTGTAAATTATAGAAAACAATTCTTGAAGTCCTCTTTAATGGTTTAATGGGATAAACTGAGCAGGGGGCATTGACTTAAAAAAGTATGAATTCTGGTCTGTTGTAAGACTGGAAGTATAATTTTAGTTTTATTTATTACATTGAACCTTCCTTCTTGGTAGAGGGCTGGCTTTGCTGAGTCAGAGTAGTGCTTTGAGCTACTCCCAAACTGGTGGCAGAACCGCATAATTTAACACAGTTTGTAATCTTTAAGGTCTTTTGTTTTCCCTCTAGATGTTTTGAGATATTTAGTATTAGTTTTCAGTTGTTTTCATGTATAGATTTATTCTGCTTTTAAACTGAATAATTTTCAGAGAGAAAAATATTTCCAAGATGGCAAAGAGTTAATATTTCTGTCAGAAGAGGAAATTCTTAAAGTGTCTTTATACTGTAAATGAATAGGCAGACATTAATTAATTTGGACTGAAATCCTCCATCTGTTACAAAAAACCCTTGTCATGGGTCAGGTTTACAAGATGCTGAAAGACTGTGAAAATCAGAATGATTGGAAGCACAGCTATCAATGTAAGGAGATGTGTCAGCTCTTGCAGGGAGTGTGATTGCAGTTGTTCATAGGAAGAACTCTAGCTCCTTGTCCTGACATGAATTTTTATAAGCCTTTCTGCAAGCAAGATGAAACAAATCAGGTAATACACTTGTTTCAGTATTCATCACATTTGGCTCAGCTAAAAGTAGTGATTAGGTATTATATTACATCATAGCATTAGATTTTGTGGCTGGAAAGTAACTTTCCTATCCTATGGAATATGAGCTCTGAGAAGTTTTCCTGTTCAACAACCGAATGGCACTGGAGCCATTCATAGTCAGAGTGCATTTTCTTTTAAATTGCAATATTGATGGGGAGCACAGAAACAGCAGCCAAAACACCCAGCAGTTTGGGCTCATAGAGTTGGGATACTCAGTGTTCAGATTTTAAGTTCTTACTCTGAATCATGAACAGCACGGGGATTTTGGAGAATGTCAGGTATTGGAATGGCAGCCTGACTTCTAGGTTGGAAAGGTTTGCTTCAAACTGTGATTTCAAATTTTTTTTAAAAAAAATTTTTGAAATCTTCATGATATCTCTGGATAGGATGCTGCTCTTTGTGAGACAAACAGCCCGTATTTGTGGGTTAAGTACTTGCAGCAATGTGTGCGTCCATCCATAACGAATGCCTGCAGTAGGACACAAACACAAAATAATCAGAAAATAGAACATTTTACTGGAAATGCTGTGATGATTCCATGTGCAAATAATTCTTTAAGCTCTGCATCAGACACTCTCTGGTCAGAACATGTTTACCACAATGCCTTGTACACTCCCTGTGTAGCTGTGAATCACAGTCTGAAGAGAGGTGCTGGAAATAAAGTTGCCCTAAGAGCTGTTGTCTTTGCTCTTATTTAGGGAGGGCTAATTAATCAGATTGGGTCTTTTGGACAACCATAAAACTCTGCTTTGCTGTTAATGAAGGATTAGACTCAGTTGTTGCTGCCATGAGTTTTCAGTTAGGCTGGGAGCAAAGACTGGAAACTGCTCCAGGAGCAGTCTGAGAATGGGATGGAGGAGTAGAAAAGAGCAATACTGGAGCAGCAATAAGGGGAAAAAATCCAGCATGCAGGAGCATTTCTTCTGTTTATAATGGAAGGATTATAGAAAGTCAGGCATAAGTGCTGCATGACTGAAGATCAGTATGAATTCCTTCCCCTTACCCGTATTGATCTTGGGCACGTACATCACTCATAATCTCCCTGCTATAACTGGCAAACCAAAGTGTAAAAAACGAGGATGGCAGGGCTGTGCTAGGAGATTAAAGAAGAAAAATGTTAAGAAGTGTACAGTTTTGATCCTTGGGATGTGAAAAGCACAAGGTCATCTGCTGCTGTGACTAGGTTGACTATAAAATCTGAGCGACTCATTGATTTCATACACCTACCCCATGAAATATTTTGGTTTATGTGATATAATCTTCCTTTCCATTAACCTGAACAGAGTCACTCTATAAGCAGCTTGAGTTTAGCATATCAGTCAAAGATTGGTTATGCCTAGGAACTGTGTCTAGGTTTGGGAGGACACTGTTTATGGGTTTTTCAGAGGTTTTAGAGTTGAGTAAGGAAAAGGTTGTAGGCATAGCTGTGAATTGGTAAGTGGCTTTTTCTCTGTTGTTTGGTTGTTGGGTTTGTTTGTTTGCTTCATTTTTTGAAAGCAATATTCAGTAAAGAGAAAAGGTCTGACATTCCTTTTAGTCTTTCCACTTCAAAGAAGTCAGTAATACCAGTAGGAAGAATTGACCTTGTTTATATCAATGCCATTTCATGAATAAAACTAAATGACATCTCTGATCTTTGAGTTGGTTGTGACTAATTTTGTAGTTTGCATGGATGAATATAGGCAAGCAAGTCCTTGTGATGCAAGCATGAGTACTTAATCTTTTGTAGAAAGTAAGGAGCATTATTACAGAAATTAAAACCCTTTCTTTTCCAGAGCAAGCAAGCCTTGCTCTGAAAATACCTTTTCAAGACAAACCTTGGGGATGTTCACTGACTGTGTTAAGAATGTACAGATAAAAACCAAAGGTGTGCTGTTGGGTGGAGGTTCTAGTGCAGGACTGGATTGCAGCCTCATTTATTTGTGTGCTCAGAGTTACTGCATCGTCCCCACTTCACAGAGGGGAATCAGATGATGCAGTTATGTCAGTGTGAGATTTAAAAAGGTGTGTCAGGGATGTATGCAATGACTGACACATGGATGGTATTCAAAAAACCACTTTGAGTAAGAAGTTTAGTGGCATTTCATATTGATGTGGGGTCATGTACGAGATTCCCATTAAACAGCACGAACCTGGCTGTGGTTCCTTCCCCCTGCCTCTGTATTTCCTTGGTGATATCTATACTGGTTTCTGCAAAGACTGTGTTTCTGTGCCTCCTGGGAGACAGGGGACAGGTGAAGTAGGCAATGGGAACCAGGCTGATCTGCTCCTCTTGGGTGTCTGGTGCCCTCGCACACCTGTTGAGCTATCAGTGTGTTTGTGCTCTAAGTTGTCAAAGAAAGGGCCTTTGTGATTGATTATATACCTCTCTCCACTGGCTGCCATCCTGAGCATGCATTCTGGTAGCTTTTCAGGACTTCTGCCTGGACCATGGCTGTAGCTGCCCTAAGTCTTGAGTCTTACACAAACTGCTGCTCTTTCACTTTGAAAGTTCCATGTGAGTGATTCACAGAAAAGGCTGCTTAATGATTCTGCCAAGTGCAAAAGGGAAGATGAGAAAACAGAAAAATGAGAAATGTCAGCAAGTATAACTCTCCTCTCATTTCTGCAATGCTTTTTGTCTGACTCTGTGGAGATGAAGATGTCTTTTGTCCATGTCTCAGCATTTATTCCCAAGCCAGTGTCTGAGGAGATTACTGAAGTAACTCTTGAGTCCCAGTTTATCCATAGTAGCTGTGTACCTTAACTTTCTTAATCCAGAGTTCTCTAAGTTAGCAGTTATTTTTTTACCTTTGTAAAACAGCATTTAAACATAATTTTTTAGGTACCTAGGTTAAGCTTCTGACTTTTGTTTCTGTTGTACAGATCGCATTGTACTGTCATTGCTCATGTAAGCATGACACTTTGTTGGTAATCGATGTTCAGCGTTGAGATTGTGTTAACTTTTGGGGATGAGGAGAAAGACAATTAGTTTTAATACGCAGGGATATTTTGGATTGAAATCTTCAGGTCTGACATTGATGGCAAGGGACTATCAGCGTGTTTTGTTACAAATTAATCCTTCTAAGCTATGCTGAAATGAGATATTTTGAAATGAACTTCAAAATGCATTGTAATCTGCTGTTCCATGGGAGCCCTAGACAAGTATCTCATCACCTGAAAGCTGTCACTGTATGAGTGGGGAATCAGAGACGTGGCATTACCCTTGTTTTGATTTATCATGATTAAGGACATAGCTAAATTAATTTGCAGTGCTTTACTGCATGCATGGCTGTACAAAATACACAGATTTTCAAATAGATGGGTGAAACTAACACTTCACTTCTGTATCAAGCCTTCCACACAATCTATTGATTAATGAATGATGTACTACATGTAAAAAAAAAAAGTATTCAAAACGTGACTCATTTTGAAGTGAAAGAATTGTTTGGAAAATTCATAGGGGGCATTTTTGTGGAACATAATCTTATCTGAAAGAGCTGATTAAGAAGTACCACGGCCATCACACAACTGCTTCTGGCCAAAGCAGTACTTCCTAAAATGTTTGAAAATGTTAGGTGGCACACCTGCACACAACTAAAGCAAATACCCATCTGTGAAACAATGTGCCATCTCACCTGAGAGGGGAGGAGCCCATTTTTGAATAGTTAGAATTTTCGAATTCTTTCTGTAAAGGCAGTTGCAGCAGGAAGGACAATTACCTTAAATATATATAGTTTTGAAAGAAGCTTTTTTCTCTTCCTTGTTGAAAAGCCTGTAATCAGAATGATGCCATTCATGCTAAAGGAACAAGCAGGAAGCAGTTTCCTAATTGGCTTATAGGTAACTGGATGAGAAAACAATTAAACACAGACAGGCATAATAACAGCCATCCATCAAAATAAATGATTCTGTTCGTCTGAGCACCCTTGGTGTCCCGTTAGCTCCTTATTTGAATTTAAACAAGGGCCACTGAAGCCAGTTCTCTCAAGGCAGAGACTACTCTTGATACTCCTTAGTAAGATGGCAGTGAGCTCCAGACTTACCCTCACTTAGACTGTGAGCAGGTAAAAGCCCACAGGGCCCTTATTTGGAGTCCCTACCTGGAGGTAAAAGTTTGAGCTGTTCTTTTATTATTTAGTTGTTGCACAGAGAATAATTTATTTAAGGATCTGGATGGCTGGCTCTGCAGTGGGAAGCCAAGGGTTGAGCCCATAAGGAAATCTGTTGTGACTCTGAGTGTGGGGTGGCCTCAGTCCCAGCTCAGGTGGTGCAAGTGTAGGTGCCAGTGGCTCCTGGATACCTGGACAGGGAATTTTCCTCAAGAACAGGGCTAAAGGAGGCAATGGGTCGTAGTGACCCTCAAGAGCAGCATGAGGCAGTGCTGTGGTGTGCTGCAAAAACAAATTTAGGGAGACAGGTGAGATGGGGCTGATGGAACAGCATGGAGGGCCGTTGCTGTATAGCTGGGAACACAGCAACACAGCTTCTCTTGTGTGCAGCAAGAAAGAGAGACTTATTGAAAACACGTGGCTTTATATAAAGGAGATTGTGACAAATGAGGTAGAAAAAACTCATTGGTCAAAGAGGGTGACACCTCTTTGAAAACATGTTATCTGCAAAATATCACGAGACACTCACACAGCTCGGTGGTCAACACCAGGTGTCTGTCTGTGTTGTTCTTTCATCCTTCCCTTGTTTTGTCTCTGAGAAAGATCCCCAGCCTGGGAAAGATCCAAGCTGGAGCTGAGAAAAGTCAACAGCCTGGGAAAAAAACAGGTTAGGTTTCTCCATGAGCCTTCAGCATGTCCACAGAGGGTGAGGAAGGGATAGAGGACAGAGCTGGGATGTGGCAGGAACTTCACATGGGCAAGGGAACAAATCTCATCTTTGGAGTGAATCTGATCCCTGTGCCTCTCTGAAGTGATTGATGCAAGGACAGGAATCTTGCTGGTTGTTAGCAGGGAACCGATTCCCAGCTCCTGAAATATGTGCTTCCCACTGGGAAGTTAACTTATTAGAATGCAGCAAAATAAGGTCAATTGCTCAAAAACTGAGCAATGAGATTTGCTTGTTGGTTTGCTTTTGTATTTGTCAGTAAAATTAAAACATCTTTTAGAACTAGACAGAATCAAAGTATATTAACTTAATTGGCATGTTATGTAGATTAATAAAGTTTAATGCTTGAAGGTTGTGAGTATAGAGTTTATTATGACTGTTAATCAGAATTAAAAAGCTCTGAGGAAATGTCAAAGCCATAAGGACTTTTCTACTCATATTAACCCTTTGGTATGAATTTACTGCCAATATATCAGCTTGTCATAAAAATGTAAATGAAGAATGTATTGGTACTGCAATATCCTTTTAGCATCAATTTCTTATGTTTTTCTGTGTGAGTCTCATTCGCACACTGACTATGCCAGCAGTAGAATTCTTTCATGGTTATCTGGGGTTACTTTCTGAGATCCTGGAGTTGTTCCTGGGTGTTCCAGAGCACAGAGAACAGGTCATTGGGATTGTTGCTTTGGTTTATTTTCTTTTTAATTCACACCATGTTTTATAGAAGACTCAGAGAGACTGTGACTGTTTTGAATTTGGCACAAGTTATGGCCTGATGGTTAAAATTGGAGTTCAGTTATGGGATGAGAAAATGTTAAACCTTTCAGGGCTATAAGGAAGATGTTTGTTTGTTTTTTTTTTTTTTAATCTGCTGTATGGAGAATCCAGTTTTGTGGTTTTGAGAAATTCTCTTCATGACTAAATGCAGGATAAATGAAACATTTTGCTTTGTTCTTTGAATACCCTGTTAGAAACCCATATTGAGGGCACAGAAGTCAAAGTTTTGATCATAAATATTTCAATATATCCAACCTTTTTAAATTCCTTCTTTGATCTCCTAGCTTGTAAATTGCAGGATCAACTTTATTTGTGACTAATTCCACAAACTTGTGTGGAATTTTGCCCAAGGATAAATTATCCCAGGTTGTTGAATTACATAATTTCTGAACAGAGATACTTTCTTAGCAAACCTGTAAACTCTGTTAAAAGCAGTGCAGAAGTAAGGGATCCTTGTTGTTTTGTGCTGAAAGTGCAAAAGCAATCTCTAGAGTTCTTCATCCCTTGCCAGTTTTGTTCCTACTGTGTGTACAGTAAATTTCATAAAATATTAACCTGTAGTAAATATTTAATACATAATTTATTTGCATTATATAAGTTCTCTCACCAATATATGAAGTGCTGAATAGATAGTTATATAAATATTTTAAAGTGACAAATATATAAATATTTAAATGGCCAATATAAATATTTTAAATGTAGGAGCAAGGGCCACATTTTCCCTTTTTTTCCTCTGAGTAGGTATAATTGCTGACAGCACTTTACTCTGCAATTCTGAAGTAAAAAAGCCTCAGACAAAGAAATATGCATTTTCATTTACGTCAGTAAACTTTGAACTAGGTCAGTAAATATAGTAAATTTCAGAATTTCATAGGGAAGAAAATTTTGTTAAGGTTTTATGCATTGATTGGAATTTGGGGAATATTATAAAGAGACGGGGCAAGTATTAACTTAAATCGGAAATGAAAAAAATATTATAAATGAATTTATTTTAGCTGGTTTCATAGATTCTAAGGAAAATTAAAATGAGAAGACTTGGGTGAAGGATTCAGTTCTTGACTAACAGGAAATGAGAGGAAAGTTCTTTGAAAGATCTTTCATTTATTTATTTATTTATTTATAATTTTTTAAACACCTTTTAGCATAAGAACAGGAAAAATGTACATCCAGATTAATCCTCCAGCTTGTATTTTTCTATAAAAATAACCCTGCGGGTTATCAGGGAAGGTGAGCAGCATTATAAATCACAAAATTTACAAGGAGACATTAAATGCTGTATTTGCCACTCTAATTTAAAAATCAGTACATGTAAAGGGATAGTACACTTAAAAAAAAAAAAGGATTAATTTCTTTTGGTCAGCCTGATGGGGTTTGATACCTTATGTGCCTAGAATGAAACTTGTCCCAACAAGGAGAAGCCCAGCAGACAGCCTAGGACACTCAAGAGTGTGAACACTTCAGCAGTTGCTCCTAAAATAGTCGTATTATGTACAGAGGAGGAATTGATTCATGCAGTTATAAATGAGACAGGACAGCTAATCCATCATTTCCTGCAGGAAACAACAAATTCACTTTAGAGAACTTGAGAAACTTGCTGAACAATATAGTTGTTTATAACCATTGGTGGTGATTGTATTATTTTTCTTTCCTTTTTGTTCCTCGTTTTAATGAAAGTTTCTTTTTCAAATAGTGTGATACTGAAAAAATCAAGTCATTATTTGTTCGGGGCTAATTAAAACCACAATTATATAAGCTGTCAAACAGTTGAAAATTAGAAAGTTTCTGCTTGACTTCTTAAAAGATATCTCTTATGAACGTCTAGATTCCTGTGCACTGCCCAAGAACAAAACCAATCAGCTCTGAATAACTTATTATTTCTATATTAATTAAGCTTAATCATCCTGCTAAAAAAACCCACACAGATGCTAAAGTTTATCATCTGATCAGCTGACATTTGTTTGCTGTTGTGGCATGAAAAACTTACTAAATACACGATGCTGAGCTGTACTTTCTCAAGAAGAGACAAAACCACGCAAAAAGTCAAACTTTCCTACTTTGAACTGCACTAGACAGCTTTAGTGAACATCCCAATATTTGCAGAAAGAAAACTTTTTGTGACAACTTACTGCAAAATAAGAATAACCTGTTTAGCAAAGACAACGCTTTTGTCAAACCTGGTGGTACTCTGGTTGTTTTCCTGGTACAAATGAGTGGGAAAGTGTTTTTGAGGGAGTGCTGCTGTGGGGAGAGGTGTGGGGTCAGGCAGGGCTTGTGCAGCCAGACAATCTCAGGGATCTGCCAGGAGGGCAGTCTGCACTGTCAGCTGCAGGCAAGGAAGTTTGCCATGTTTAATGTCTTCCTTGGCGGTAAAAAGATCAGGTGAACTTTGTTATAAGCACATGATATATTGTTGGCTTTTCGCAACTATTGGGATAAATGCTATCTGTGTAATGCTAAAATAGCTTTTCTGTATGAATATACATTTTTCCTTTCCTTTTCTTCTAATAGCAAAAGTTAAACATAAGTTTTTTGGAGATAGTCTGCTGGAACTATCTGCCTAGTTGAGATAACAGCCCGTGAACGTGTGATGGGGACCCTGCAGCTAACACGACAATTATCAACAGCCATGGCTGCAAAAGGCCAGGACCACCACCCAAATTAAAAAATGATAAGAAGAGGATTAAACCCACAAGCCAAGAAACAGGCATGCTCTAAAAAGGCAGATTCAAAGAGTAGCTATGCTAAAAATTTTTACTATGCAAAAAAGACTACGAATATGCAACAGGTTGATGTATTGTGAAGTGAATTTAAAGGGGCATTCCCGAAGCAACCCTGTGCTCTTGGCATCTTGCCAAGCACCTGTCCATTTTAACCCTTTGCTTTATGTGTGTCTCCTATTGTCTATTTATTGCACCTTTTAAATTTTACCAAGACAGTAAAATGTGTTTTTCACAACTTACTTCAGGTCAAACTAACAATACATGAACTCATGTGTTGGAACATCTCCAGAGCAGTTTGGCTGGATCCCCTGCACAGTGCTGTGTGCTGGTGAATTGCACAGAGGAACCCAAATGCCAAAATCTTTTCACAGCTCCTCAGAATTGACAGCTGTCAGGTTTTGAGCAGCCAAATCCCAGACTACAGCCTGATTGGCTCAGGACCAAGACAGGGACACCTAAAGATAATAATGAGTTTTTTTTAAGCACTCATGATGGGGGTGCACAAAGGGCATATAGACCAGATATGAATGTGGTTTTTTTCTAACTTTATGATGAACTTTGTGATGAACTTTATGATGAACTGAGGAAGTTAAAAGGATTATTTTGTTTTATTTACATTTATTTATATTCCAGAGTAGAATTAGAAAGGGAGAATAACTATTTTACCTCCTGAAATGCAACATGATTGAATAAAGCTGAATCAAACTTACTGCACTCTTCTGTTTGCAAATAACAGACAAGTCATGTACCAAAAGCTTGAATGTGAGCCAGTAGAAATTACTTGCTCACTGCACTAGTAAACAACAATTTTTCATAATAGTTCATTGTAAGCATTCAGAAATTAAAGAATGATTGCTTAATTTTGGTAAAAGATATTCCCAGATACCTTAGTTTTCCCTCTATTATGTGAAAGAGTTACATGATAATATCATAGTAACAACTTCAGGAGCTCCTCTTAGAAACATAAATTTATAGTGGATGGGAAGTTTACATATTAACAATGTATTATGCAGCGTTGGCTTGAATTTACTGGTTCTATTATGTTTTAACCCCTTTCAATAAAAGGCATGATAGAAATACCTTTATCTTCCTAGACCCTGTGCTTTTTAGTTTATATTGTTTGGTTAGGCAGATGTTAATACTTTGGTAAAGACAGCTGGGCTGGCACAGGTTGTTACTCTATCGTCCAGGAAAGTAAAGAATATAATCTACTTGTTGAGGAAGAAGGGAAGGGAGATAAGGAAGATAATAGATGTTGATGTAATTCCTCAGATCTGGAGAGATGCCTTTTAATTACAGCTTGCTTGATGGGAGTTTGTCAAGGCTGATTACATTTTTCCTCATGAGTATTAGTATTATTTTGAAGTTAAATGGACTGCACCTTCCCGTTTTGAATTTGTCCCAAAGGTAGCAGATCTGACAAAGGAAATGTAATAGGTCTCAACTCAGTGAGATGGTGCCAAATACAGGTTGTGCAATAGCCTTCCTGGGGATTGTGCAGCTGCTTAAACTTTAAAACATGCCTTAATATCAAATTGAGCCCACATAGAACTAGGCTTCAAATTAGCCTTAGAGTGAATCAGTGGAAAATACAGCTTTCCTTAGGCAGGGAAGTATTTCAAGTTCAAATAGATGCATTTTCACAAGGGCTGACAAGTGTTTCTTGGGTTACTATTAAAATTACCAAGATCTGTCTTTTGAATGAAGAGGCACTTTAAAAATCCATATTCCACACATAGCATAATTGTAAAGTGGGTACTCACAGGCACGTATTACAGGGACATACTCTTATTTGGGAATGTTTGTGACACCTTGTTTGTTTTGGTAGAGATAGAGTTTAGTACTGTTTGGATTCCTGAAAGTTAAACAAAAGCACTCTCTCTCTGTCCTCTAGTGAAAGAACAGATAGTTGAGCAGCATGAAATACCAATGAAATCTGTACCTTCAGTGCAGACTTAGAAATACTTTAAATGGAAAAAAGAAGTAAAATTAAATAGAAGGAAAGTAAAAAATGTGGGAGTCTCTTTGCTACAGTGGAGCTCCCCATTTTTTAGACAGTGCAAAATATCTGTCAAATAACATAGCCCAGTGAAATTACTATCCTTGTTAGATTGCTGTCTACAGAGGCTTATGTTCTTAGGTTGGAGTTGTTATCATTTAGAAAAAATGGTATTTCCAATTTATTGCCAAGTGCTCCAGGGTCCTTTGGGAGCAGGTCTTTATTGTACCAAAGTACTGTATGTGTGTGCTTTGGGGAGAGGTGTTGTGATGTTGATAGTAAGGCAATAAAAACTGCTTTAGGGGATCAAGCCACGGAAAAATTAAGCTCCCTTGGAAATAGCTAGTTGAGATAACTTCTTTAGCCCCTTCCCGTATAAACTGGTAATTCTTCCACTTCAGGGACAACTAACAGTAAATTTTTGCAGCAAAATGAAGAGATGAGGAGAACACTGGCTGTTCTCAGATCTACCACCATGGAGCTCCAGCAAGCAGAGCAGTGCATCAGATGAGTGTTACTATGCAAAGGTGTCTCTGGACTTCTCACAGATCATGAGGCACTGCCAGCATTTCCGAAATGGAAGCAGTTTGTAAACACAGTGTAAAAGGGAGAGCAACAAGGCTTTGTTTATAAATCTGTGTAGCATTTTGTTGAATTTCTATGTTATGTACTTGGTTTAAAGGGAGGGAGTGAAGTTACATTTTAAAAAATATTTGTCTGATAAGGAAATAAGCTAGACAAGTTATTCCATGCAGGAATGCCTGTCCAAGCTGCTTCTTCAACTCCTGTGTAAGGACTGATTTCTGAAGGCTCTTGGGAGAACAAAGGCTATCAGCAAAGACTGAGTTCCTTGCAACAAAACCTTTTTCTCTGCAAAAGAGAACCAGTCAGTTGCACAAATGCCTTCTGGCTTTTTCTGATGCTTGATATATCTCTAAATGTCTGTTATTAACACATGAGAGACCTGAAGAAAGTTCACTGAAATGGGTAAGAAGGGAAAGAAAAATCCAAGTGAGTCCAGATACAGTAGCTCCTTTGGCCACTATTTGCGTGTTCTCTTTTCTACTGTGTTGTAGTTTGTTCAGATTTTGCTTCCAGATGAACTGAAGGATGATACCATGTGCTGTGGCTCAAGGCAAATGAGAAATGCATACTCTTCCAGTAGTTTCATGAAATTGATGGGACCTGATTGTAGTACAGAAAAAAAGGAGGAAGGAAATGCATCAGCTTTGCAGGGCATCCTTAGAGGGAGTGTGATATCTATTTGTGTTAAAAGAACAGTTCTGTTCTGTTCATAAATCCTCAAGGGACTTTTCTCACTCCTGTGCTGTGGAAAAAGCAGAATGCAGTAGTGCAGTGCAAGGGCAGCAGAACTGCACTGGCTGAGTCTCACATGCATTTTATGCCAATATGAACACTGGGCTAATTACCAGTCCCTTTAGGGTCATATTTGCCCTGGAATTGCAGTTGCTTATATTAATATTGAATTTAGTTAACTCCCTTTGCTTTGTAGAGATAAGCATGAAAAGGAAACATTTTAATGTCAGAAGCAAAAGATAAAACAGCTTTATTGATCGCAGGACAGACAAAATAATCTCTGCTGGAACAGGGAAAACTTGAGGTGGAAAGATGCTCTAAATAACAATCACACCTGGGAATTTTTCCTTTTTTAAGGTAAGAAGTGTGGACTTTGGAGGAAATTATTATATTTTACCATTGAGTGCAATCCTAATAGGATGAAATTCAACAAAAACCCCAAAACCCTGGATAAAATCTAGATAATGCAATCTACAGTCTTTTGACAGTCTGGACTAGCTCTTTGTAGATACAAAAACTTGTGCTTTATGAAGTTGAAGTCAGTATGTGCCTGGAAGAACCTTTTTCTGCAATACAAACAGGTGTGCAGGACAGGAATTGCCAGTACACACTGAAACAATTCACACAAAATTCTCATAATGTGTATTCACGGGGTATTGGCAAAAATATTTATTTTTTTCTTTAATTTCTTCAGAGAATGAATTATGCAGCATGACTGACACCCCCTCTGCAGGAGGGGTCCAGTTTCTGATTTTGTCATCATGTGATCTGTTCTATCTTCCCTACAATGTGTTGGTTAAGCCAGTTCACATTTTCTTTCAGATTCCCCGGAGGCCATAGAATTAACTGCCCATCAGCCAAAATTTTGCCTTTTTTTTTTTTTTACTCCAGAACTTTTCTATTGAGGTTTGCAAGCTTGACTTGTACAAAAGTCTGAGAAGGATCTTTTATTTGACAGCAGCTGAATAAGTTCAGAGGTATAAACTCTGAGAGATGATAACTTATTGTGCTTGCATTTTTTTAGCAAGATTTGTTTTTACAGCAACTGACGTGAGATCTGGTGAGAAATGAAGTACCTTCATAGCCTGTGCTTCCCACCAGCCCAGATGCCAAATGCTTCACAAAACTACAAGTTGTATTCAGTGACTATCACTGACTCACTGTCATTTTGATAGTACCACTTCATTTTGATGTTTCACTCTGGTACTTTTTTAAAGGAGAAGGTGTCCTATAAAATATGAGAACCAGGCAGTGGGAAATTTTGTGCTCCTCATGTTCTTAGGCTGTGCTGTAAATCATTATTTAGATTGCTTTTTAGTTCCCTTTGACAGGCATGTTTTTATTTACTAACTTGCTTTAACTAACTCTGTGCTAGAGGTGTGCCTCTAGATGAATTGTTATAGAAAGTTTCTGTCAAGATTTAGGTGTTTCTGAAGTTAGGAAAAGTTATTAACTTACTAAGTAATGAAAAGCCTTTTTAACATAATATAGCACACTTCTACTTTGTGAGAGAAAGAAAATATGACGAAGGTTTTGATGCGCATGTCTGTAGAAAATTCTGAAACATGGCCTTTAAACTAAAACCAAAGGATTCTTCAAGGAAGAGTGTTGTGTGATTACACAGTCTCTCACTGTGGGTGCTCCTCCATTTGTCATTATAATAACAATATTCATAGAATGAAGGGGACAATAATGTATATGAGGAAGATGAAAAGAAGATTCATAGTTTTTATGCAGATTACACAGTTTGCAGTTGGAAAGATAGTCTGAGAACTTGAAGGTATTTCTTCTGCTTAAAAAGGATGAAAATTGAAAGGTTATCTATAAAATGGAATTTCTGGCTTCTCATATATTTATCACTTTCTATCTTTTTATATAAAGAACTAAAAAAGAAACTAAGAATGGGAGAGAAAGAAGATGTAAAACTTGAAGTGGAAACAGGAAAAATGGAAAGAAAAAACTAGCTTGCTCTCTCTCAAAATCTGATTCTGTAATCCTTTACAGTTTGTCTGACTGTTATCTGCAGCTTTCAATCACATGCATTTCTTGATTATTTTCACCAGGAAGTTTTGAATTGGAGAACACCAAGTGTTTAAACAGGATTGAGCTCTAAGGCTCCGTTCCATATAGTTTCCATTAATTTGCCAGTAAGAAAATTACAAAATTGTCACAGGCATCAGCATGACAACAGCTGCTCACAATGGCTTGTTTTATGCACTGTGATTGGGAAATGCTTTTAAAATTAAAGTCTTTCCCAAACACTACCTAGTTACCAGGATAAATTTCCATTTCCAGAATTCTTTGTAGCATTGCAAGTGCAGCATTGATTTACATCATGAGTCCTGTGGATCAGTGTCAAAAATGCTGATTGAAAGGGAAGTGGATGCCTCACCCAAAAAAGCAATTGCTGACAGTTACTGTTTCTTTAATTACCCACGATGATTTAGGTAGGTTGCTCCGGGGATTTAGGTATTTAAGCAAATATGTAAATGAAGTAGTGGAAGGTTCTTCTGATATATTTAGAATTCATGCTTCAAATCCTATTTATTTCAGGCAGTCTGATATAAAAACATAAATACAATAAATTTTTCTGACTGATTTTGTCTGTTTTGTAACCCTCATTTAAAAGTTTGGTTTTTTTCTTTTTGTTTCCTGATGCTTGTTTTTTGTGATGCTGGGAAGGATTTTTTTCAATGCCTAAACCTATTCCTTTTGAAAACAGACCCTGCACAGGCCCGGACTTTCTGCCTTGTCTGTATAAATATGGTGGCACTTTGGGCTGCTTTATGAGAAGCACTTATTGATGAGTTATACAAATAACTCTTCCCATTGAGCACATGTGAAGATTCAACTTCATCAGAAAAAGCTGATTAAGTGGAAGGTGAGAATATTCACTGTGATGTATTCTCAGAATGAATGTGGGGTTTTTTTGCCACAATATTTATTATTTCCACTTCAGGTAATGTTTTTAAATTATGTTTCATGTCAAAAACAGAAGCTATTTCTCTTTGTTGGCTCTCTACAGCTTAAAAATCAGTTATTCATCACTGGTGATTATCAAATATGCCACAGAAATAATATATTTTTAGTACTACTTGCAACTGTTACATGCGCTATACTTTGCAATATCTCATAAATAGTAAGCAATAGTAAAAACTTTTTTCAAGTTCTTTGTGGTGCTTTCCGTTTATGTTCAAACACCTCATTTCATTTGAAGCACATGTATACAACAACAGTTTGTGTAGCTTTTGAGGAGTCTGTGGATTCTGAGTGTTGAACTAACATAGTTGTATTGCAAGCTTTAATTCTGCCACCCGGCTCAAAGGGAAGAACAATGCTCCTATTGATTTACCAAAATATGAGTATTGGTCTAATACTCAACTGTGATGGACAAATGACTCTCTAACAATTTAAAGTTAGAAAAGGTATGTTTATTCAGCGCTGGGCAGCAGCGTGGGGTAGTCCCCTAATGCACACTGCAAATTTACAGGTGAGCACAGAGTCTATTTATTGACAAAAGGTTCAAACAAATACATATTAATAATACCAGCCCCTCCCATCCCCTGCTTCCTATGGTAATTAG
>PYHW01010359.1:2509678-2523177 GCA_013186435.1 Turdus rufiventris | reverse complement strand
ATCACACTCTGTATTGTAACCCAAGACATGCCCTCTGTGTTTCTGCAGACCCGCCTCAGCGCCAGGGTGCGCAGAGCAGGAACAGGGAACTGCAAGCAGGATCACAGGGTAGAGCACCTGAGCTCACTGCTGACCAAGCTCCATCCAGAGCTGGACTTTCTGAGCTTTACTTTCAGCAGTTTTGTGGTACTTCTGATAATTAATACATTTAATATTAAAAAAAATACTTACAGTTACAGTAAATATCTATTTACATAATGTATTTCCATTAGGTAATATGATATACCTAAATAATTGGAGTATTTTGGTAGATGTTATAGTTTTATGATAGAAACCATGTTTTAAATGAAAATCATGGCTGCTCTAGACCAAATTTCCTAAAATGACCATTATGAGTATATGTATATATAGGGGTGTGTGTATATAAATAAATATATATAAAAGCTGGGTTCAATGTGCATTTTTAGATGTGCTTTACATAAAGTTATTGACCAAGATGCCAGTTGTATGCAGTTCAACAAGGTTCAGTGCACTTCTCCAAATCTAACAATTCTATGTCCTCATAAAATTAAGATACATGAGAAGATACAACTTTCTAACTAGTCAAAAAGTGTGCAGAAAAGTTAAGAAAAAGATCCTGACAAAAGAGCTTTGTAAAATTCTTAAATAAATTGTGGAGTTTTTGCAAGATTTTTTTTTTTTTGCTGTTGAGAACAAACATTCTACAAAGCAGTAGAAATATTCTTGTGCACCAGAGCAAAGAGATTCTTGCATTTCAGAGTTCGAAAGTTGTTAGAAGTGTAATTTATTAGTTGTCTGAGATACAAATAGAAACCATTAGAGCAAATGAGCTCCTAATTAAAAGAAAGCAAATTGTTGTTGTTGAATATTGAAAGAGGAGAAACATAACAAAACTGGAATATTTTTTTCTGTAGAGTTTTATTGGATGTGCTAGAAAGAAAGTGGCTGTTTTCCTTAGAAACCTTGAGAACAAGGCCACAAATTTTAGTTAACAAATCCAAATCAGTTATTAAGTTCTTGCTGTTGTAAATACTAAAGATTGACCTCTGACATTCTAGAAAATTAACCAGAAAAGTTTTATGACTTGGTTTTAAAGGGAACATTCTGGGCATCTAAACAAATTTTTTCACACCAGGTTTGAGATTAGAGCAGGTTCATTCCAAGAAGTGGGGAGTGTACGACTGGAAGGATCATATTCATTAAAGAAATACTTTATGTTTACAGGCAATTGTGTAGCTCAGAATTCAGATAGATTTTGAGCCTGTACCTCGTAACCAGGAGATTTTTCATTGTGCCTTATTAAAAACTTAAGTGTAATGAATGAAGTCTGCTAAACTACCTCCCCAATCCCCAAAATGTGAATGTCCTAAGTTCCTGTAATTGCAAGAGATTTAAGTAAAACCATTCAAAACTTCATTTATGTTTTTTCTTCTCATCTGAAATAGTTTGAAATATGTTTGATTTGATTTAAAATTATTAAAAGGGATTAATAGAAACATGTTTATTAGCTATTTGATTTATTGACATCTGTCAGTCCCCATGTCAGTAAGCTTTGGTTTAGTACCAAATCAGAGAAAAAAAAAATCACTTTGACTTGTGGTGACTAGGGTTTTGCCACCTTCAGGCCTATTCTGTTGTCAGCTTTTGCATAGGTAGAAGCTGATGTGCAACATGAATTCGTTGTCACTACACTGACTCTCCTTGAGTGTCCTTTTGGTGCTCATTTTTTACAAGGCAGTTTTTTGTTTCAGAGGAGTTATAGCAGTGTAATGGTAAATCCAACTGTAGCTTATTGTTATGGTAACTCTTTCATATGGGAAGGATTGCAAATTGAGGCTTATTTTTATTTAGATAATAAAATTTGAATGTGTTACAGTACTCTGCAGGATTTCAGCACCTTGTTCTTGCCCACAAACAGGAATTTTTAAAAATCAATGTTCACAGTTGGACTTAAGCAGTTTAATAGCAATTCCTAGTGTTTCTTCAGCCCCTGTGCTTGCTGTAATGAGCTCCAGTCTGGCACATTCAGTTTGATCCAAGTCTGGCCAGCCTTGTTAAGGGATGCTGTGCTATCCACACAAGGCTGTGCAGGTTTAGGAGGCAGCTTTGCATGAGTCTGCCTTGGATGCTGCAAGCATATGGAGATCTGCTTCAGTAAAATAGGTTTTCATCATACTACCATCATCTACTCAAGGGATGAATAATGTACCCTGGTCCTCATTTGTTACACAGCATAATGAGAGAAAACAGACTTCTATATAAACATTTATTGAAAACAATGTAGGTTTTTTTATTTCTGCTACTATGCCACACTGTTTCAGAAACTTTTTCCTTCTCTCAGTTGTTTTTTTCATCAGTTTCTGCTTTCCACTTCTGCTTATATTTCCTCAAACCTAAAGCTGCACAGCTCCCTCAATAGTAAAAGGTATCAAGGGCTGATTGGATTTATCTGTCAGAGAAGGGGACGAGAATCTTTGCTCATAGGCTTGACGAGCTGGCAATGAGGGCTTTAAACCAGAGGTGCCTGTAAAGGGGAATCTCCATCCATCCCAATCCTACCAGTGTGAATCCAGCACCAGCCCAGAGAAAGAGAGGAATACAACTCTCGTTTTGAAAAAGGGGAGAAAAAGAAGACTCAAGGAATAGGGTCAGTCGGTCTCACCTCTGTTCCTGGCAAAATGATGGCACAGATTCTCCTGGAAGCTGAGAAGGCACTTAGAAAATGAGGAGTTGATTAGCTGTTGCTACACTAAGGCCAAATTGTGCCTGACAAACTTGGTGGCCTTTTACGATGAGGTTACTTCATTAGTGCATAATGGGAGAGTAACTGTGACACCAAGCACCTGGCAGGGACCTGCTCAGCATCCTGGTCTGTAAACTGGAGACATGCACCTGATGGAGGGAGGAGTCTGGGATGGCCTCAGAGCCCCTTCCAGTGCCTAAAGGGCAGGTTTAGATTAGACATTAAGGAAAAATTATTTCCTTTGAAAGTGGTGAGGTGGTGGATCTGTTTGGCAGAAAGGTTCTGGCCTTCCCATCCCTGCAAGTGTTCAAGGCCAGGTTGGATGGGTGGAAGGTGTCCCCCCTCTTTGGCAGGAGAATGGAACTAGGTGATCTTTAAGGTCCCTTCCAACCCAAACAATTCTGCGATTCTGTGATTTGCTATTTTCAGACTGAAATCTCTGCATTTCCAGATACTAAAATAATCATTAGATAAAAAGGACTTTCACTTTCTTGCAGATATAAGACAAATATTAATTATTACATTTCTTTGTATTTTGTAGACCAAGGAGCACTCTGCTCAGGGAGGGAAAAGTGTCTTGAAGGGAGAAATAATTTTTTTGAAATAAAGTATATCAGTTTTAAGCACAGATGATGAGAATATTTATGCTAATGATGGTTGAGTCTTGGGGTATGTGTACTGTGGTTGTCATTGGCAACTTTAGGTTCCGTGGGTAATTGCAGCTGGTACCATGTCTGACTGGTAAAAGCAGGAGCATAACTCTGTACTTAGAAGAAGTGACTAATAGTAGGGTTTTTAATGCCTCCCACTGCAAAACAGTGTGTCATTACAGCACTTTCTAAATATATCTCATCATGCGTTTAGCTTTTCCTGTACTGATTGACTCCTAGTCTCCTGAGACATATTTAAATGTCATTTTATCTTTCAGTGGCAGAAATGTTGATAGTTTATCCTAGAAAGAAAATTACATCGAACAATATTTTGAAAAGAAAAGGTAGAATAATTTCAAGTCAATTTTGCTTCTGTGTTGGCAACTGATAGTTCTAGTGTTCTCTGTAATTTTTAGCAAAGGGAAATGACATTGATTTGAGGGGATATTTGGAGAATATTGGCAGATTGTCCTGTTAATTTGTTTTCAATTGTCAAGGTAATTCATTATTGCACTCCAAATGGTTGCTTTGCCATTTTTTCTTTCCTGTAGCTGCAGAAAATATTTAATATGTTTGGAAAGGAAAAAGCTGAGCACACCATTATGCCTTAACAACAGATACATTCAATGACAGATGGCTATGCATGTTGAGTGTTGTTTTAAGCTATAATTGGATGCTTATGTAAGTATGCTTAGTCAAATATGTGTAATTAAGCTATCTTGTTAGGCAGGCTAACCTACAGGGCAGGCCAGGTCTCAAAGATGTCAAAAATAATGGTTGTACTGGACTTGTTCTGTTGAAACACTTACCTAAACAAAACCCAAATAGAAGCATCTGCTGTTTTCAGCTATTGCTGTTTACTGCAAGGCCTTCAAAATCAGATGAAGATGAAAATTAAATGACATAAAATACCATGGGAGGTTTTGTCTGCTCTATTTTTAAACCTCAAACTATGGTGTGTATTTGAGAGAGGGAATGAGAGAGTCACAAATGACATTTTTTCTTAACACAGCTGGTAGCTTCCTTATTGTAATGAGGTGTAATAGAAGTGCAGAAATTTCTAGCTGAAGCCAGTAAATTGGTACATGCTAAGCAGTGTCTAGAAAATTGATATGGTTGTGTGAAATCCATTCTTAGTGAGTAGCATCCTGAATTCACTGTGAATTTTAGGAAGCTTTAGAAAAACTAGATTTTAGAAGCTTTAGGAAAACTACACAGTCAATGAGTACAAGGTGTTCCTGCTTCTTGATGACCCCAAGCTGCAGAAATACCAATGTGCTGTGCTCATCTGCTCTTGCTGTGACATGGAATGAATGTTTTCTCCATGAGATAAAATGTGTTTGATGTCCAGAGCTGACAAGAGTACTGAGACGTTTTTTGTTTGGTCACCTAGGAGGTGGCCTGACTTATAACTGTTTAACATCAGGATTTTTTTCTCTTAATTATTCTGTTCAATTTACCACTGCTCCTATGCTCTTAGAGAAAGCCCTCATTCTGCTCTCATATTATGACAATAGAGAAAATCAGCAATTTTGGAAGAGCTCTTCATATTCAAACCAAATTTAATAAGTTGTTATATTAACATGAAACTTGGCTTTGGTCTTTAAATGAATCCAAAGTGCTGAAGTTGTCAAAACCATGAAGAGTATGTTCCATACTTATATTTCTATTATAATAACTTCAAAGTGTGATTGTTAGTGATTAACATATTCTTTATGGACTTGCCCAGAAAACAACATTTACACACATAGGCCAAGGTGTTTTCTGCCATGCAATCAAGAATAAACACCTTTTACCACCAATTTAGGAGAAGTATAAACCAAGACCTATATTTCAAGTTTAAATTAGGAGGATCATTGTTTTGACTGCTTGCCTGTTTTCTATGCACAAATCATACCAACTTTAAACAGAAACCCTTTTCTGGCAGAATACTTTTAATAATATCAATATTTGATATTCTCCTCATACGCTTCCTTTCAGCAAGATGGGTTTGCAGGAGGTTCAGTGATCATCAACTCTTTTTCTTCTGATTGTGATCTCTAAAAGAGCATTTGCTGGTGTCCTACCCATGGGTGGATTCTCTGCTGTAGGTACCCAACAGAATCTTTGCTTTTCACTCTGTAGCTTGTCCCCAGAGAAAAGAAGGCTGACATGTAGCTCCTATGTTTTTGTCTCCTTGAAAGGTTTTGCTGCCTGTTTAGAACTGTGTGGACTGAAATTTCTGTGTTGTTTTCCCCAGGTATTGTATCAGGATAATACTCTATTTCTGAATTATTTCTGAGAGGGATTTGCTTCCTAATTAAGTGCTTTAAGCTCAATCTTTCCAAGTATCTTGCTGCATCTAGTCTGGAGTCTTGAGCAGTCACAAGGTGATTTCAAGTTGCTGGGCAACCAGGAAATGCAGTAAATTGGGAAAATATCAGTATTTTCCCCTATATTTTCCCACATCTTTGTAAATTCTGACATACGGATTACTCTTGTTTTCTGTGCATCATCAGTAAGTTTAAAATGTCAGGGCTTTTTTTAAACTGATTCGATTTCCCTTCAAACCAAAAGACAACATATGTACCATTTAAATTTTTTATCATATTTAGATTACAGAACAGAATTGATTAGAAAACAATTTGGAGCTTTAACCCTTAATCTACGTAATTTCGGGTACCTTACCTTCTATATCTATCAATTTTCAAGGAATATTGTTTGATACAAATGCTAAGCTGTAACTAGAATTTTGTTTCTCTATTTATAAGGTGAATTTTTCATGCTACCTTAACTCTGTGTCAATGTGTAAGAAAAAATGAAGCCCTGCAGTGTTGCTTACAATCGAGTGTTGACACTTGGTAATAGTAATTAATTTATTCCATACAGATAATTCCTTCATTTAGAAGTTTTTCTGTGTATTTTATGCAAGAAGACTTAAGTACCAATGTTTTCCCGTTGCTTACACAATACCCTGAGTTGCAATGGACCCCTCCTGGTCATCTAAGGACCCCTCCTCCCGTCTCCCCATGGGGCTGAGGGCATTGTCCAAAATCCTTGCACTGTCTGGGATTGTGACCATGCCCAGGGGGCTGGACTCTATTCCAGGGTCCGAGCACCCTCTGTGGGAAGAACTTTTTTACTAATATCCAACCTAAACATCTCCTGCCTCAACTTCATCCCGTTCCCTTGAGTCCTGTCACTGGTCTTAGGGTGAAGAGATTTGTGCCTTCCCTCAGCTGCTCCTCTAGAGGCTTCTCCTCCAGACCCTGAACCATCTTTGCAGCCTCTCTAACAGCTTTGTACCTTTGTGTACAATCCCAAAATCCAGCTCACCTCAAAGCCCTTCACACCCTGCTCAGAGCAGAGGGACCCTTGGGAGAGCCAGCAGCACCTCCAGTCTGGTGTCACCAGAGCCTTGTTAATGGTACACTCCACTCCTGCAGCCAGATTGTGGATACATGTGTGAAAAAAAGTTTGGGGTCAGTTTGATCTGACTGGGAAGCACAACTCTCTTCTGTGAGCACACAGGTTGTTGCTGAGAACTTTGCTTTTAAATTTGCACTTAGTACCACATGAGATCTGAAGCAAACCTTAGCTTCACTAAGGTGTAAAGCTCTGGAAAAGATTTTCAGTCTTTGCTTTCCCCACTGGTTTGAGCAGTAATATATTCTGTTGAAGGAAATGCAGGGGTTTTTTTTGGTTTTTGTTTTGCATTGGTTTTATCAATTACATATGCTCTTAGATATAAGCTTTTCATCCTTGGGAATAGAGTATTGAAAGAAAACAAATGCTACTTCTTTCCTTCTCCTACCTTCCTAGACAGAAGAGGGATAAAGCGTTTTTGGAAATGCTTTCCTTGCATCTTCAGACAATCTTTTGTCCTGCTGTTGTCTATAGCTTTCAGTTAAAAATGTCTACCTTAGTTTTGACATGGTCAAAGATCCTTTATTTTTTTTCTTACTTTCAGTAAATAAAAAAGAAAAGCTTACATTTTTGATGTTACTGCCTGGTTTCTATTAATGTGAGGGAGAAAAATGTCCTGTTCGTGTTTCCTAGCACAGCTCATCTCATTTTGAAAAGAAAAACAGTATCAGACTTCCTTGAGAAAAGCCTGAAGCCACCATACCCCAGAGCAAATAGACATTCTAAACAGAGGAAATGCTTCTTTGGGTGTTGTGCTAAATTAACTTGGTCAGTGAGGAGGCATTAAAGACTGAGTTCATTCTTCTGGGATTTGGGATTGTTTTGATGATTGTTTAAAACCAAAACCCATAATTAACAACCCCCCCAACAAACTAAATAACAAGCAGTAAAAACCCACCTCGAAAACTATTTAAAAACTTATTTTAGAGTTTAAACATTTACTGGTTCTAAGTATTTGGTAACCGTAACTTTGTTTAGGTTAATAAATGCCTTTGCTGTCACAGTCCTCATTTTCAGTCTTTTCATGCTATGTAGCATCTTGTGGAGTTTTAAGTTACAGCAGAAGTATTATCTATATAGCCAGAGAGGAATTTTTAATTAAGAAAAAACATAGAATTTTGAAAAATTTGGATTGCTCTTCACAAACTTCTCGCTGTTTATTATCTTTCTACATGATTATGGAAACCCTTGCAACTGGCTTGATGCAATTCTTGTCATTGCTTTATTCTTATATGCTTTTAAAAGAGGAATTCCTCCATTTCCTTTCAAAGTCATTGTGGGGATGCAGTCATTTTTCACATCAAAGCCTACCTTTAGAAATGTTTGGAAATATAGACACTATCTTTTAATATTTTTCTCTTTGTGAACATTTTTTGCTAGTTTGAAAGCCTTAATTCTATTATGACAGCTTTGCACTCTCCTCCCTCTTCAGCTGCTTATCGCTCTGTCTTCATATCCATGCTGTTGTTCTTAAGCACAAGCAAAAGTATCTCTAAATATTATTGCCATTGCCAGTCAAGAAGTATGAAACACTTTTTTTTTCCTCTCAAAACAAAAATTTGTGCTTCATAAAGTAAATAAAAAAATTATCCTATTTTGTCCAAATACCATAATAGGATTTCCACTCATCTGGCCTGGGAAGTAGGTGTGACTTTAGAAATAAGAATATATTAATATAAAGCTATATTTTTATGATTAAATACATACTTATGTTTTCAAGTTGGGTGAGGATGCAAAATTGATAGAAATTTTTTTTGTTAGATCAAAGTTATGACCCTCCACTCTTCAAAAGTAGATGTAAAAATAAAAATCACTTTTTATCAAACTAAAATCTGTGTTGTAGCATCTGTGTGATTTGGTATGAGGATTTATTTTGCTTTTGTGGGCTACATCTCTATAAATATCTAGCAATGACTGCTTTAGATGTGGGTAATTGGTGGTTGCCTGGTGAATTCAACCATCATATTTATCATAATTTTGTGTGCAGTCAAAATTATTTATTGAAATATAAATTCATTTGAAGGTAACTTCTGTCAGGCAAAGTATTTCACAGAATAATTTCCATCATTCATTCTTTCAATTTGACATATATATTCATATCTAGCTACAGATGTATAGATAGAAAAAAAAAATTATATAAAATAAAAGCCTTTATGAGCGTTTTCTTATACACTAATCTAAAACTGCCAGTTACAGAAAAAAAAATAGAAACTCAAGTTTATTGTATTTTAAATTAGTTTGGAATGTTATTGGAATAAACTCTTTTTAAGAGCTCCAGCAGTAAATTCCAAGTACTGCTTAGGTAAAATATTGCATGTTATTTAAGTGAAGAAATCTGCCAGCAGAGTTTCTTGAGCATAATGAGCTATGTGGGAATGTGGCAGCATTAATTTAAAGTTTAGATGTATTTTCTTGCACCTAATGTTATGTGAATGTATGTGTTATAAAAGATTCTGGGAATTTAAGAGCTGCTAAATGTAAGTTTTGCAGATTATTTCTGCAACCTTGCTGCTTTTTATTTTGCTGATAGTTGTACATGGGTTTTGTATAAACAAGGAAAACGAGAACTTTGCAATATTTCTAAGCCTTTTCGGATGTATGTTCAGCACAAGACAATTTCATGCAGACTCGCGCAATTATAGCCTCAAAATCACTCATGTGTGTAAAGTTTTTATTTCATATTTCATGTCTAATTGGGAAGCTGCAGTTACCAAACTTTTAAAATTTAATGAAACATTGAGCCTATTTAAAGAAAACCTGACTTTATCTTAATGTGTGAGATGCATTAAAATTTGCAATGATCTTCCTATGTCTCCAATATTTTTATCAAAATTAAACCAGCATTTAACAGCAAATGCAAATATCTAATAGTCTCTTCAGCCTTTTCTTTCATCCTGAAATTTTTTCCTCTGTTTTGTTGATCAGTTTCTTCAAAAATTGAGCTAGATTCTTTGGAAAGCTTCTCCAAGCTTAAAAAGCTTTTCTGTTAACCAGGAGTACTTAATAAGGATGTAAAATTTTGTGAGAAACATATGTTTTAGTGTGGTCTGCAGATGAAAGCAGTAGGAGGGTGATGATTTAGAAGCTGTTTAACTCTCAGCAGAGAAGGCAAAAAACATTGTCTGAGAGAAAAGGAATGTTTTTATATTAATCATGTAAAGGTTATTTTTAGAAGAGAAGAGAGGGTCTTGAGTCCAGGTCCTTAAAACAAAATGGGAATTCTAGGAGCAGAGATGAGATATTTGGCATGTTCTGTGGGATAGAATTTTGGTAAGGGTGGGTTTTCAACATTCCAGTTTCTTTAGAAGGTATGTGTACCACGTAAGTGAGAATTTTAAAATCTTATCAGACCAAACTCAGATCCAGTTATTTCCATGTAAACTAAACGTTTTGTAAAAAACGTATAATATCGTACTTATAAATGCAATGGTGGAAGAATGGCCTAATCTTCCTGACTTAAAATGAAAGAGAAACAAAATCATCATAAATAGGTAGTGATCCATAGTTAGCGCCCCATCCTTAGTTATTTTCTGGAAGTTGCATAGTTTGGACTAAGGGGATGTTCCTGAAACACACTATATGATAATATTTTATAAATATTTTTCAGATCTCACCATTGGAAAAAAAACCTGAAAGGTCTTTTGGTAATTGTCTTATGTCCTGGAAAGGTTGGAACCATTGCAGAAATGGAATATTTAACTTGTTATGTTAAGAATATGCATCTGAACTTCCAAGCTCATTCCTTTTTAAGCTGACAAAAATCAAGCTCTTGTACATTTACAAGTCTTATTAAATATATTACTAAATGGCTCAGAACTGTTTAATTTTTTTTTTAATTTTTTTTTGTTTGTTTTTTTTGTTTTTTTGGTTTTTTTGCAATAAAACTTGTATTCATCACTGGATGTCAAGGTGATTTATAAAGGAATTAAATGTTGTTACAGCAATTTGTCATGTTGGGATGCTGACATGTAGAAAATCAAATGGTTTGCCAAAGATTACTCAGTAGACTGATGGAAAAGCAAGAATAGGCTTTAATCTCTTCATTCTGAGACACTCCAGTCCCATAATCATTGGGCCATGGAATGAAATGTGAAGGATTATAGAGGTTTTATTATGTGATGCTGCTCCTCTCTTCCTGTGTTCTTAATGTGGGTATATGTTGTTTGACAGCTGACTGACACGTATACACATTTTTATTTCCTTATGTAACATTAAGTCTTGTGTATCCTTTGCTGGTAACATTTTTCTTATTTCATAAACCAAACAGGAATGCAGCTGTCATATTTTCTTGCTTCATCTATCTTTTGCAGAGCTAAATCAAGATTATTATCTAAAAGCCTGTGTTTAATTCCCAAAATTTCATGTTCTTGAAAACCATGGAAATGAGAAGTAAGCTCCAAATTCATCCCAAGATGTGAGTTTTTCCTTTGAAATCTGGATGTTTATTCTTAAAGTTCAGAAGTGTTAGAAATGTGGATTCACATTCATGATTTACACAAACAGAACAATTGTTTGTGGCTTCCAAACTCTCTGGAAGAGAAATATTTATTGTCTTGAATTTTGTCATAGGAATGTGGGGATTTTTTAAAATTAAAATGGGTTTTATGAACACTGAACAGTAATATCAGTGAAATGTTGATGTGCATATGTATTAATGTCTTTTCAACGGCTGCATCATCACAAAAGACCTTTCTGCTTTTCTTAAGTATTTAAGAGTCTATGTATGTGCCTTCCAAGGTGGAATTTTAATTTGCTTATATCTAGCTGCTTCTTGGAAAAAGCTCTTTTAACTGCACACAAACCTCTTTGTGTGGGGCACTGGGTATAATGGACCTTGCACTCCCACCAGGCAATCCGTGCTCCCATTGAGCTGCAGGTCCAGGACATCATTTGTTACCTCTAAAGACATGTGGAAACTTTTCAGTGGCAAGAGTGAAAACCTGCCTGTAAACATCAAACTTCTCGAAGTTTGCATCAGGGAAGCGTTTACATTTGAAGCTAAGAGTGTGTAAACTGGGATGAATGAAGTCACTGCCTGCAGTATGTACAGAAAAGAGAGGGTGAGGCTGGGAAATAGATTGGCCTGGTGGAAGAGGAGGGAATTAAGCAATTCCAGAAGGGCCTTGGGAGGTTGAGTTTCATTTCTTTGAGGATTATCCTTCAAGAGACTACTGGCAGACTAACTCTCACTATTAGGATGGGACAGGGGAGGAAGGGGGGAGTGGAACTGAAGGATTTTTTAAGAGCCAATAAGAGTTGGAAAGAAAATAGTCATTGAATTATGACACACTTAGAGGCTTTAGGGTGAAGGGAGGGTTTGGATGGAAGGGAGGGAGAAGTGGTGTGGAGCTGGAACCTGAATGATGCTGAGCAGATGCTGCCAAGCCAGGGGTGCGAGTTCTGAGAGTCCTGTGTGAATTCTGTGTGAGTTCTGTGTGAATTCTGTGTGAATTCTGTGAGTTCTGTGTGAGTTCTGTGTGAGTTCTGTGCAGCTCTGGGAGGGCAAGCAGCTGAAGGCAGGGCTGGGCACAGGCGTTGCTCTGAAGATGGAGAGCACAACCCTGCTGGGGAGCTCTGGGATCAGCTTTTCAGCAGCGATGTCCAAAAGAATGGCAATTACAATTTTATTTCCACTTTTTCCCTAAAAATGCAGTCCCATTTGAAACCAAAATACTGACATTGCTCGGTAACACTGGATGAAATAAGTAGCTGTAACTTAAGTCAACAAATTCCTGCTGCAATCCTGCATGTGAATCACTGTTTCTGTCTTGCAATTAGTCTGGGTATTCAGAACTTACATATATGTGCTATTTTATCTTTGATGTTAGTTTTTTTCCCCTCTGGAATGGACAGTGCGTCTTCCACTTTATTTTATTTTAATAGTAAGTGGCAGTATGATAAAGCTTCTATCTGTCTATGTGAAAATGAAATTGCAACACAGGAAGCAGTGAGATAGCTACTGCAGTTTGAGTTTGCAGCTTTTAGATTGCTTTTAGCTGTCTAGATTTAGAATGTTTGTACAATGGGGAAAGGGGAAAAGAGCATTCAATAAATAATCCTCCCAACCTCGTGATATCTTAATTTTTTTTGAGCTACATGACCATTCACCAAGAGGAGTATGATATTTTACAGTATTGAAAATGAACGTCCTGCCCTTGTACTTCTTTTTGAGATTGTTGCTCTGTAGTTGTTGCTGTGCTGTTTTGTGGACTTGAAAATTTATTCAAGAAAAAGTAATTGAAAAAGCCCTGTTATACTAGGCTGTACTTGCTAGATTAGAACTCCAAAATGGCAGCTGTTAATGGAAAAAGAATATATTCTGAGAAGAAGACCATGTGTGAAGTGAGAGCTGCTGCTCCTGCAGCGGTGTGGTTTCCATCCCACTGCAGCTGTGCTCGCTGTGTGACCAGGGGCACTGCTGGGGGAATGGGAAATGGAGCCATGCTGAGCAGGAGCCTTTGGAAAATATCAGTGCAACACTGGAGCAGTTTTGGACCAAGGTCTGATACAGTTTCTGATTATTTACAAATGCTTTTCAGTAGTGGTGTTTCAAATCTTGATTTACCAAAATATCAGTATTGGTCTAACACCGATACTCAACTGTGATGGACAAAAGACTCTCTAACAATTTAAAGTTACAAAGTGAATGTTTATTCAGTGCTGGGCAGCAGTGTGGGGTA
>PYHW01010359.1:2499375-2509462 GCA_013186435.1 Turdus rufiventris | reverse complement strand
AAGTTTCAGGTAATTATCTCAAGCCCAGTTTCTTTTAACTTTTAACTAAAATCCTAATTTCTTTAAGATTAGTGTTTCAATCTGACCTTAGTTGCACACAACTTTCCCTTTGGTGTACATAAAGCAGGGATATTAAATACAAACTGTTGAACAACTGCTGTGCTCTGGTCCTCAGGGGCTAGACAGAAAACTCTTTGCTCTCCTGCAAAGTTGCTGTAGGCAGCCCATTGTATTGCTTCTTAGTGTTGTCACCTATGAAGTTCAGGAAGTTCTGCAAAAGATGGAGAAAGTAGTGGGACAAGGCCTTTCTTGTTGCATTTAGGTAAAGCCTTATAAAATAAGAGCCTTGTAAAATCAGGCCTCAGGCCTGCTTCTTCGGCTAAGTATGGCTAAGAGCTGGCCTGACAAGTGCTTGTGAGAAAAAGATTCTGTACCCATGAGAGCCATCCTGTACCCATGAAAAAAGAATGTAAACTTCTTTAGGGAAGAAAGTTTTGGCAAGCATGTACACTAGCAACTACTGACCAATGAGCTGGGTAGCAACAAGTTGCTAACCAATTCAAATTAAACATGATGCTTTTAGAAAACCACGTAAATGTGAGTTGTGAAGAGTAAAGATAGGATATTGCTGCATGAAGAAAAGGTGTCTTGTCTGTCTTTACAGTGACACTTTCTTATCTTGAAAATTATTTTTATGTAATTGAAGTGCTATTTTATTTTGTCAGACTTTTCATAACTAACACAAATACTCTGTGTAGCTGCAAAATTTAATATCCTTCTCCTTCTGTGCTACAGATTCCAAGATGAAAACAACGCTAAGCAGTTCTCTTGAAATGTGCACAGTATCTGAAAGTATTTAGAAGTCATTAAGTCTTGGTCTACAAGCAACCACTATTCATGTCCTATGGGGAGAGGGAGAAAGGCTCCTCCAACAAAATATTAATGCTGCTTGAAAATTTTAGATGCAATAAAAGCTTTTCTAACTGCTCTTAGGCAAACTCATGTGTGGCAGGTTCTTAAATTCAGATGAAGAAAACTGACACACCCTGATGACCTTAACAGTCACTCCTCCGAGTAGTTTTAATTTCCTCTCCTGTACCCAAAATGCTTAAAGTTCAAACACTGGAAATTAATTAGATGATCACTGGTGACATTGGTGGTGCAGAGCATATCTATTGAAATAACTGGAAGAAGATTGGGAAGGTAGAAATAACATCAATGACAAATTTTGCTATAGAAAACCTGAAAATAGTATTTTCTCCTTTTCAATCCTTATGAAAGGAGATATGCTGTAGGTGTGCAACTCTCATCCATGTGGATTTCCAGTGTGAAAAAATCTTATCTGTTTACCTTTAACTTCCCTTGGAGAGGGAGGGGAAATTTTGGAGCATAAGAATCGTGGTAAATTTGGCGATCATTAGACATGGATAGTCTGTCTAAAGGATGCATTAAATAGTTACACTTGCTTTTAGTGTGAGCTGTTTTTGAAGCAGAAATATGGAAATTCAGGGGCTGTAAAATGACAAATTTAGCATCGTAAGATCAGAGATACGAGAATAGGGGAAAAAAGAAGTGGGTATCTTTAAACTATATCCTTCAAATCTGACAACACCCTAAAGATTTCTCCCCAGCCTAGATAAATGTGAATTGTGTAGAGTAAGAAAGTAACCAAGAATCTCTTTATAATGTTGTTGCAGTGAGTTAGTAGCTTATTGTACAATATTTAAGAAAAACCCCATCCCTTAATGTTCTTTTTTTAGTAAGATCATATTCAGCACAATGGAAATCTCCAGTGCTAAATGAATCTCACTGAAACCACTTGCTTCTGCTTGCTTGTCATGCCCAGTAGAAGGAGTCAATATGAAAAAACCTGTCATAACTGGCCTGTATTATAAATAAAGCTGTCTTGGGGAATTACATAATGATTCATCAAAATAAAGTTATAAGTGTTCACCATCATAAATCATTTTACTAAATCTCGGTTTAGCAAAAATATATTAACATATTAGCATGCAGTATTACAGATGAAAAAGGAACTTCAAAGCATCTTTGACTTAAACTTTGAAAAATGTAGAGGATGTCAGACTACAGAAATATGATATGTGTAACTCAGAGCAATGCAGATTAATAATTTTGTAGCTTTATTTATAGCTGTTGTCCATCTTTTGTTTCGTAGCTTTATTTCTAACTGTTGTCCATTTTTTGTTTTGCTGTTTAATTTGACCAAGTGAACTGCAGATTTAATTTTCTTTTTGTGTTTTAGTCAGTCTTTTAATATGCTGGTGACATTTTAATTTGACTATGTGCTTATATTTCATAGAACTCTTCAAACTGGAAAAGACCTTTAAGATCGAGTCCAACTGTTAACCAGCACTGCCAACTCTACCACCAACCCCCAAGAACCACATCTACACATCTTTTAAGTATCTCCAGGGATAGTGACTCAACCACTTGCTTGGGCATCCTATTCCATTGCTTGACAACCCTTTTCTTGGAAGAATTTTTTCTAATATTCAGCCTGAACCACCCCTGGCACAACTTGAGAACGTTTCTGCAGTTGTTTGGGAGAAGAGCCTGACCCCCACCCACTTACAACCTCCTTTCAAGGAGTTGTAGAGAGTGATAACATCCCCCTGAGCCTCTTTCTCTTCAGGATGAGCCCCCAGCTCCCCCAGCTGCTCCTCATCAGGCTCTGCCCCATGTGTGGGACCTTGGCTGCTGCTGCTCCTGTCCTGTCAGGTCCATCCCCTGCTCTCCTGAGAACTGGGGGCTCCTGCTGGGGCCCTGACCTCCCTTGGGGTCACCCCTGCTTGGCAAAGCCCCCTGTGCACTGATAGAGTGAACTAGAGCAGAGACACTCTGCTAGAATTAAACCCAGACTAGTGAAAAATAGAAGGATTGAAAACAGTCTTTCTTTGGAATAGCTTTAAGGACTCTTATGAACAGATGGTCTGATTCTGTAAGGGTAATTATATCATGATCCTAATTAATCACAACAGGACTGACCTTTTACTGACTCATAGAATAATTTAATTTAGAGAATCTTCCATCAAACTTTGATTTTTATTTTATTTTTGCCTTTCTTTTTCCTTAGGTCAAATACCCATATGCTCTGTATGCAGTACAGCAGCTTCAAGAGATAAAAATGTAATCATGTGCTGGCAAAGTTGACACCAGTTATTGCATCCGGTGAGATCACAGGACTTAGAGGTGAACTTCTGAACTGGTGAGTCAAACCCTTTGTCTTCTAAACATTTATCCCATGTCTGTGTTGTATTCTCCTCCTAATATCAATGAGTTTTATTTCCCATCAATATATTCATTAATTCAGCAAGTCAGGTTTTTAGTAAATTATTTAACTTCTGCTATGTCATGAGGAAATTTGATCACTTTATCTGAGGTCTAGGTTAAGTTATGTACTTCCAATCATAAGACTCAAGTAATTTCTGCTAAGAGTTTGCCTGGGATTTTTTCCTTTAATTCTTTTCAAGATTGGTTATACTCTTGGGGTTAGGACTTTATTTCTTCAAATATCAATGCACAAATGCTATCTGGTTATTCACTTTAGTGCATTTTTTGCTCTAATTATGCCTATTGGGAACTTTAATATATCTTAAATGTTATATCTTAATGTCAAAACACCGTGAAAATTACTGCTTCCTATGGGAAAATGATTGTTTACTACTCTGAAAAGTCATGAGATGTGATGATAAAACTATGAAAGAACACGACTAAACCAAACATTTAATGTCCATTTTCATTTAAGTAAAAACCACTCTATAGCTCTGAGGGGTTTTTGCTTTTTTTTTTTCCCCCTTGTTTTTTTTCCCTCTTGTTTTTTTCCTTTGATCAAGTGTTCCTAAGGAAATAACATGAAATGTATGTTGTTGTTGCTCTGACTATGTTTTTTTCTTGTTGTTGTTGCCTATTGTGCCTGTTTTAGTCTGAAACTCTCCCAAACTTTTAAACAATGTAGCGTAATGAACTGGTCAGACGAAGTGCTTCAATTCTTGGTCCAGCAACTGCCAGTAATGAGAAATGAAATGCAGTAAATCATCAAGCCCCTTGGGTAGACAAGATGTTTTTGAAGAAAATGGAGCACTGGACCATTATTTGCTTCATAATCCTTTTGTCATTTCTAAATGTGCCAATATAATTGTTAAACAGGAGGAAATTTGCTAAAGTACATTTTGTGCATTCCAGGTGTTTTACTGAGTGACAGTGGGAAGCATTCAGCTATGTGTGTTGTTGCATTTTTACGTGGATAACTCTAAAACATTCTGAGGATACAGCAGGTCCCAAACAATGGGAAAAGTAAAAGTATTTTCTATATGAATCCATTATGCACACCCATATAGCATCAACAATCTTGTTTCTTTGATCTTCCTTTAATTTTAGCTCTACAGCATATTCTCCTCTTTGAGAGCTGCAGAATTCTGCCCTGTTTATATTTCTCTTGTCTCGTGGGAGATCTTTAGGAAGCAAACTTCTCATCTTTGAATTAGAGAAAAGAAGCCACAATATCTGTTCCTGTTTGGTAGGTTTTCTCTTTTAGGGAGTATTGTTTACATTTCTTCCACAGATCTCCCAAAGCCTTTTCTTGGTTTGATACCTTCACTTTTCTAGTATAGTAGAAATATGATTTTTTTTTTTTTAATGTGTAGGTGACATGACAATGGAACATAGTCAATTGCTTTTGATTTCTGTTCCCATTTTAATTTTTTTTAAAACTTCCTTTGTTTTTAAATCAGTGTTTTCTCTTTGGTTTTGTTTTTTTTTACTCAGAGTAGAATGCTCATACTTGAATAAATAGATGAAAAAAAATTAAATTTTGAACATTTAAAAAAAAGGGCACTTATTTCCCATTTAAGAAAAAAGATTTTTGCTAAATTAGACATTAGTTTAAATAGTACACTATTTTCAAAATTGAGAAACTTCTTTTTTGAGGAATGAAAAGTATCGATAGCTGGGAAATGTAAAACTTGGGTATTCGTGTTGGTATTTATTCAAATTTCCTCCCTCAGATTAAGAACCTAGTAAAATCTCTTAAATAAAACTTGAAAATTTCCATGTATAATTTGTTAAAATCAAACAATGTTTCTATAATATGCACAGAAAGTTATTTTTTATCTTTCTTGATGTTTTAAAATATCCTCTATTTTACTAAAGAGCTTGGTTAAAACGATTGATTTGAATAGCTTTTATCTCCCTTTAATTTCTCTTGCTTACTTCCCTGAAACTGAAGCAAATTTTTGTTCTGAGGTGCTGGAATTATGTAAGGTTGCACAAACCCTGTGAGTGGATGCAAAGTGTACCTGAACCACATGGGTTAATGGGGTCTGATTGTGCTTTGCAGGATCACATTGTCTGGCCACCTGCAAACACTTCTTTGCTGCTTGCTTTTGCAGTGGAAAGTTGTTGCATCACTGACAATGTCTTATCATGTTCTCTGTGCTCTTTCCACACTCTCTGTCAAGGCAATAACATTCATTTGTGTCTATTTGAATAATACTCATTGTCACATGGAAAGAAATCTTGAGACAAGCGAGGGATTTGTTTATCAAAAGCATTTTTTAGAAATGGCAATTTTGAGAGTGGCTATGCAATTCAAATCCATGATTTTTTGTCTCAGTGTGACCATTTGCCAGTGCACTGGGCATAGGATAAATGAAATTTAGCTTCCGTGGTGCAATCTAAATGCTTCATACATACAAACTTTGTCTCCTTTTCTGATTGCTGATTGCAGCTTTTTTATTTGCTGAGAGATCCTGAGTTCTTCAGTGCATCCTTGTGCTTACTACAGGAGTGCTGTTTGTGCCTGCTGCTTTGTCTTCATGCTCGATGCCACTGGCACACAGAAATGAGCCTTTCAGTATTACCAAATACATCAACCCAAAACTAAAGAGATCCCATCTGTAAAGGTATTGCTGCAAGAATGTGATTCAGATCGATGAGGAAGGGCTGAAGAGGAGGCAATGTGATTTGACTGCTATGACTGAGGCTGCTGCTGCAGCTTCCCAGGCTGGAATTAGTGCTCTAGAAGTCAAAGCTATTCTTCTTAATTAGGCGAAACATTAGAGTATGGTGCAGACAAAACTGGATCATTCTAAGAACTATTAGGAAAAAAACCACAATCCTGTCTCCAAAATCAACACCAGCAATCCATCACTGGACTAAAAAGCCTTGATGACCCTGCACTTCAAAATTTCTGAATTGAGCTGCGGTGATCAGACAAGAAAAAAAGAGATACTTTTAAGTTATTCAAGCTACTTATGTACCCATGGAAATGCAAATGCAGCCCTAGGAAGTATCAGCCTTACAGGGCTTTCTTTACATAAGTGCTGTGACACAAGCACTGAGTAGCCATTTTATGAACATCCTGTGGAATTAAAAATGAGCAAAATGCAGAATTGAAAGAAAGGTGGGAAAGGAACATAATCAGTTTCATTTTACAGAAAGACCAGTAGCTTTCCTTTCTAATGTAGAAAAAAACAAAACATGAAAGTGGATTTGATTAGTTTTTATATGCATCCATATTTAAGTATGACATAAAAAAACCCCAAGTCCTGTTTATATAACTAGGAACCAACACTGACACCACTTTGTCACACATTATAAAATATACTTAGAAGCTTACAAAAATTCTGCTAAAACAGAGTTTACAGTTAGGAGATCCATGCTGCAGCTTGCTGGCAGTCCTCAAACTGTATTTATTTCAGAGTGTCATTGAGGCCAAAGAGCCAAATATTAGCACAGTATCAGGAAATATTACAGGGATATCAGCCTGGTACCTAATTACCAAGGGATGTCAAGCAGGAGGAAACTGCATAGCCTTAAGCTTCCATCCTTTTATATATAAAAGCATTTGTAATTGGGAAGATTAAATGCTTAGTATACAGACTAAGGGCTATTCTGTGTTTTCTAAGCATATGAAAACATTTCTTGTGTTCTAGAAGTGGAAGCCCTCAAGGAGAATTAGTCCAGAGTAAGCCAGAATACCAGCCCACAAAGTTTGATGAAAATGTTTTGATCAAGACTGTGACACTTCAGCTTGTCCTTCTGAATGGACAGTAACATGTTAGGAGTTGTCCTGCCATTTTTGCCATCTTATTTCTGCCAAGGTTTTGTAAATATCAGCTACTCCAAACATGCATGGAAACCTGCCTATTTGACGGGACCTTTTAAAGGCTAAAGTATTTCACATTTTCCTTGATAGTTATAGCTGTCTTCCAGAAGTTGGAGCTCTTCAGTTTGATGAACTTTGATTTTTATTGAAACTACTCAGGAATTCTTTAAAAGCATTCTGAGCTATCACTGGATATATTATATTGTCTTGTTTTGTTTTGAATTGGTTTTTGGTTTAGATTTTTTATTTTTTATTTAGGTCTGCTAAAGACTTATGAGTGTCTTAAAGGGCTAAGGAAAATCTGACTTTCCTGTAAAATAACTTTTATTATTTCTTACCTCTTTCTGTAGTCAGTTTAGTAATTTGTTAGAGTGAGTTGTGTTTATAAGGTGATGTTCTTTCTGTTCTGGCATCTTTAATGAGAATTTTCAGTTGACAATCAGAAGGATAAAAATCTTTATGCGTAGATTTTATCAATTTTTATCAATCTCAGGATGCTTGAAGGAAATAGATTATGTATGTTAATTAACTAGTGATGTCAGAAAATTTTGATAAGGATTAACTGGATTCAGGCCTCCTTGTTGCAGCAAAATTTAAATGGAAATTTGATCAAACCAGAAATAATTATAAAGCAGCAATAATTCAGCTAATGTTGACAACAACTCATTTGTTGACAGCAGCTCATAAAGAGATTTCTAATTCTTTAAATCTGTAAAGATTTCACTGATAAATAGCAGTTTTCCAAAATAATTGCTATTTTAAATTGATATTATATCTAGAGTAAGGCAAACTTAGTAGGATACAAACTTGTAGGAATGCCCTAGTACGAGGAGCTAGATTGTGATACATTTAAAATTTGATATGGTGGAAGGTGGATCCAGTGGCCAAAATCCTGTTTTATCTACTGTGAAAGAAACACTTATTTGAGGTTTGGACAGTGAATATTGACTCAGGATTCCAATTTCATTTGTGGCTCAATTACAGACTTTCTGTGCTGCTACAGCCAGTAATTTAAGTGACACTTTCCTTCAGCTTCTCCTGTATATATTGCTTTGCTGAGGCATTGCAAAGATGAAATCCAGTACTAATTTGCGAGCTGCATTGATTCTGCAGAGTGAGGGCCACATTATCTCATGAATGAGTTGTTAGAAATCTAATTATATAAAATTATATAAATGCAATTATGTATTATCTAATTATATTTTCCTGAAGAACTTCACAATGACAGAGTCTTAGTTTCAGAAAATAAACATGTGTGCTGGGTGAAGGAGAGATGAGACTGAGAGCCAGTAAAATATTGAGTTGGGGTAAAACCATTTTGTGTATTCCTTAGAAAAATGAAAGTTTCTTTTAATTCAAAAGAAATGTGAAGCATAGCCTGCAAATTCAGTGTGTTTTATAAAGAAGTTCTTCTGTGAATATATATTCTTATTTAAAAATTGATTGCCTAATATATATTTTAATTAAATATGACTTAGGATATTTTCTTGTGTTTTATTTTCTCAGGCATATGTATTGATTGGCTGTTCTCCAACATTGAAGGAAGTGCTCTGAGTTGTGTCTCAGTCACTGGAAGTCTAGAAATGGTGGAGACAACAGCCACATTTCTATAGATAGGGACATGTTTCTAGACCTTCCTAAACTGTTGCCAATATTTGTGATTTCTGAGGGTGGAGCTCTGCGAATTTCATGAGCCAAATGGTTATAGTAAAACACAGAAAATTCTGCAGTATCTTCTCTCTTACCATTTGCATGTGAAAAATATTCTTTGCTCTTCTACTTTTTTTCTTCTTCTTCCATAATGTTGTGTGATCTTAATTTTTGAACACTGAGTAATTTTTCTGTTTTACAGATTGGTAGGTAAATGCTTAATCAAGCTCTAAATCAAATTGTGATTTGTTTCTCAGTAAGAGTTACTGACAGTTTTAAGTAGCAAAGAAAATGTGTTGCAGGCTCGTAAGGAATGCTCATGATCAAATAATACCCTAATTATTAAGATGTTACAGAGCATTTTGCTAATTACCTGTTCATAGTCATAAAAAGATTTGGATTGGACTGAGGAGGTGCCCTAAAGTATTTTAAAGTCCATGATATGTTATTTTACCAGTTATTTGCAATCATAAATTCAGCCATAAGATGCTTAGCTTCCACTGTAAATGTTTAAAATAGTCTTCATTCATCCAGGAACACACTTTAAAAGAATGGTTAGTTCTTACAATGCTTAGGAGGGGACTTAAACTTGGATATTAGGCATTAGTTGGAGATTTGTTTCATTGCAATAGCACCATTGGACTGACATCTTTTAAGCATAAGAATAATCTTTTGATTCAGAGACTCAGAGAAACAGGTCTCATGTATGGAATATCCACTGCATTGAATAAATTCTATAAACAGATTTTGAGATCTGAGGTTATGTTCTTCTTCTGCCATAAGGCAGAATAAATTGTCTTATTAATTTCTTCCTTAGTGATTTCTGATACATTTGTCTAAAATATTATTGTGCTCCTGTTAGCAGTGTAGAATTAATCTAAATAGTCTCCAAAAAGTCACAGGTGCTGACTCTTTATAGGTGTTGGATGAAGGTAGCATTAAAACCAAAACCTTCATTTAGGTATTTGCAGCCCAAAATACCCAAAAGGACTTTGGAAAAAAAGCACAAGATGTATTTAAGGATTGGGGCCAAGTAAAGGTGCAGAGCTCTGTGCACGTCTCTGATTTCTGGTAAGCTTTACATGGCCATTGTGTTTCATTATAGGGCATGTGGATTTGATAAGCCTGAATGCAAATATTAGGCATAGAATCTGTATTTTTTATTTATGACTGTGAACTTGGCTTTAGGGGCAACAGAAGCTTCAGTGGCAAAGGATAAAGAAAATTTGGGGATGATGTAATGAACACATTTCCCTATTAGTGTTGGAAAAACAGACTTATAACTTTAAAACTGCACCCTTCCAGTCCAGG
>PYHW01010359.1:2484051-2499325 GCA_013186435.1 Turdus rufiventris | reverse complement strand
CCTCAAAACACTTTTATGGGAAGCATGGATGTAGCTTAGTATTTGGTACCCTAACAGTGTTGGCTCCAGTGAGACAGATACCCTGTAGTCCTTTATAGCCAGACCTGTCAAAATATTTCACCTGTGCTTTACACATCTCTGCTTTCATCTTGAGCCAAGACTGACATCTGTCAGATTGTGTGGTATGGGAGAAATGCAATTTAAAGGCTACAAGGGTGAATGGGATTCTAGACTTCAGATGCAAGGGAATGGGAAGGTCCTTAAACAAGTAAATGAATTTGCTTTTCTCTTCAGCCTATTGAGAAATGTTTATGAAGATTAACAATTCTAAATAAAGAAGAAATAAATGGAGAAATGTAGATTAATAAAACACAGCAGCAAAAGGCTGATTAAATTGATGAATACCACAGTCAGGGTTGCTCTGTTCTATTGATTCTATGTATCTGCTTAGTACTTGGGAAACTTTATTATAATTTGATATCAATAATATTAAGCAAGGTTTCATAAAGGAGTAGTTGTACCAGTATCTAATAGAACAGAGAAAAATCCGTATTATTATTGCAATCATTCATTTTCAATGTTGTAATTGAAGATTAAAAAAAAATTAATAGCTGGTATTATTTGTAAAAGAAATGGTTTCTACATGAGTTTTATAGTATTTGGCACAGAACTCTTAATTTCATCTTACTTAACAAAACATAGGGGCAGGATACTAAGACAGTACATGTTTTTGTTACAAGCCAAAATTTAATTTGATATTGTAGATATGAAAACCTTTGTTATAATACTGAATCTATTGCTGATAAGTGTTTATAGTAATGCATATTGAAAGAATGAAAATTCAGTTACATTAGCAATGATGTATCTCAAAAATTAATGTCTCTAAACATTCATGAGCAAACTGGAATTACTCAGATTCAGTGCAGGTCCAGGTTATGGTTATTGTAGATCTGGGGGATAATCTTTCTCTTGCGCTTTCTTATTGAAAATATATATGTATGTATACTATGTATATGTAGTTCATATATCTGTAGTCCACATGTGCCTCCTGTAGATGTAGGATTGCTCACATTCCTAAAATCCAGACCTTAAGAAACAAAATTATAAACTACTTGTACATTTGTATTGTATGGAAAACTTAGGAGAAGTTCATTGTTGGTCAGGGCTTGAGACTAACTGAACTGTGCTGTGTTCAGCACTCCATGAGCTGTCTGTCCGTCTGGCTGACTTTATCAGATGTCTGTCTGTCCTCTTGTGCTCATGGAGGATGAGAATTTGAGTGGTGTGTAACAAGCACAAATGTTCTTCTGGTGGGTCTGGTTTAAATAATTTTTTTTTGTCCTAATGAGGTTAATGTTCTCAGCTACTTCCACATGAAAACACACACTCTGAGCCCAACACTATAGGAAAATACAGAATAGTGAGACTGAGATTCTGAGGAGTTACCAATAGAGAGACAGAAAGTCTTAGAATCTTTTGAGGATTTGCAGTGTTCATTGAACTGCTAGAATTAAGAAAAAAGTTGAGATCAAAAACTGTCACTGATATTGGTCCAGAAAGTTGTGGAGGGTTTAGTGGGAGAAGTGTGGTGACATCTGAACTGTTACTCTAGAACACTGAAGCACAGTGCTGTTAAGGAAAAATGCTGGGTGGATTAACTGTGCTGATTGTATTGCAATCCATGAGCTCAGGTGAGAGTGCATTGCCAGATGTTTGGTTGAAAACAGCTCTGCTGCCATTTTGCAATGAAGAGAATCACCACAGCAATCTCAGCGGGCTCCTGTTCTAAACTTTGTAACTTCTACCTAACTACTCTGAATATTGAGCAGAAGATGTGTAACTTCAAGACCTTTCCTTTTGATCCTGTAGACTGCACATCATTATTGCTATTATTGCTTTCTTTAGTTGCTGTTGTGTTGTGTTCCATGCTTATAACCCTTATAACCACATGCAGAACTTGGGTATGGTCTTCTATATTCCACTGGGTTTTTTTTGTTTGTTTGTTTGTTTGTTTGCTTGTTTTTTGGGTTTTTTTGGGTTTGTTTTTGTCTTTTTTTTCTGTGTTTGCCCCTCTATGCCTTTTCTCTGAGTTATTTTGTAATGTAAAGTTGGACCAAAGCTCCAAAAAAACAGCAGAGCTACCTTACCTGAAAGCATAAGGTCAAGTGTCAAACTACAAAAATTCCTCAAGCTATTGTCCAAGCAGCATAAAAGAAAATTTGTTTGACGACAGGGATTTTTGTACATTTGGAAGAGGATATTTAATTTGGAAATATGTAAAGAATGAATGATGAGGGATATACATATATATATATATATATATATTCTGTAGTATGGATTTAAGAAATTTGCCTTCCAAACAGAAACTGCAATATAAGCTTTAATTCTCCTTTTGCAGAGGTAGTTTTGCTGGAATCTCATTTCTAAATCTTATGTCGTCTACACCTACAGTTTTTGATCTTGTGTCCATATACCAGCTGTCAGGAAAACACCAAGCCCACAAATTACTGATTAGACACAAGGCACAAAGAACACAAGCTGCTACTGTTTAGAAAGCTCAGCACTCTTTCCAAAGACTTTGCCCCACTTGAACCATACCAGTTTTACTTTCACTAATGATATATTGTATAGCTTGTTTGGCAGCGTGGGAGTTTATCATAAGTTTCTCTTTTGTTCAGCCCTGAAATCAGGCTAAAATATGTAATTACAGTTACTTGTCATCAGAGGTCGTGCTTTTCAATACAGAAATTGCTGCAATGCCTCTTAAATAGTTCCTTGATGATAATTTGTATCAGCTGCCCATAAGAAGCAACAGTGTGATCATGCTGCCTCAGAAAAGCTTTTAATGAAAGGTTAGAAATAATCTTTATCATTCAAGACACAGTGAATTTTCAATGAGGATGGTCTGATCTTTGCAGTCTGTTGCCAGTTTGCTCAGGTGTTGGGTTGATTTTGGTGGTAGTGTTTTTTCCATTACTAGCCTCAGCTTTCAGGCAGTAGCATCTGCTTCATGGAAGGGGAAAGAGAGCCCTGTGTCAGGAAATCCTTTGTAAATATTGTAATAGATGATGCATTTTTCATACCATGAGAGCTCTGTTTGGTCTCTGCAAGCCAAAGCTTCAAAATGGGGAGCCTGCAGTAGTTGACCTCCCAAACCTATAATTTGGCACCTACATGTGTAAGACATCCCCAAGTTTATAAGTTAGTTTGCTCAAAATCTGGTACTCTTCCACCTTTTCAATTGCAAGATTAGATGTTCAGATTAGATGTGTGAGTTTTACTTGACTGCTATACTTAATCATTTTGGAGATAAGTGAAAACCTGGGGAGACAAGGGATGCTAATGCATTTTTGCATGAATATTTTCTGAATATTCTGAATATTTTCTTCACTTCTCTAAGTAAATAAAACAGTGATTAAACAGGAGAACACAGAGGGTTTGGATGTGTGGGTAACGAGTAATCTCCATGACATAAGTAATTACCTTCATTATGAAATATACTTACTTTGAGACCTGAGTATTTCTAATAATTAATACAACAATTTAATTATGTAGGCAAAAATGTATGCCCTTTATAAGATAAAAATTTTTCTCTTTCTTTTAGCATTTTTTTTTCCTCTGGAACAAGAAATACTTTCCTATCTTGTTTCTGACAATAAAAATGTGTTATTTGTATCTGAAGTTTTTCCATAGATATGAAGCTGACTTTGAGCCTATACATAAAATGTGTTGTTTTCTCCTATTTGCAGTACTCTTAAAATTTAAAAATCTATTCCTGCTCTTGAAGGTTATTTATGTCAATTGATAAAACACTTAGGGCTGGCAAGTTACATTTGCCTCGGCGTTTTTTTTCTTTTCAAAATTACATAGTGAATGCAGGTTTTCAAGAAAAATGGTGTAGCTATGTTGGATCAGGAATTGAAAGGGAAAAATGGATGTTCTAGACTGATTTCTACTGGTTCTCGTTTTACTGTCTGCAGTGGCAGTGCAGGCACATAGTGCACATACTGCTAGAGCTCATAGTTAGGTACCAGCGTTGTGGCTAATGAATCTTGATATGTACTAAGTAAATGAGGGGTATGCAATAAATCCTGCCTATAAGGACTAGAAATTGAGTTCTGATTTTGGTTATATCTTGGCCAACACTTTCTAAAATCAAGATGTTTTATAATAAAGGAAAACACCAAAATTGCTGTTCTTCCCACCTTCCCTTCTCATCTATTAGTGCTTTAACATTCAGAGAAAGTGGATGGCAATTGACTTTCCAAGTAGGGAAGGTTCAGCATGCTGAGAAACACTTGCTTGAGAGCCAAAAGAGGGAAAATCAATAAGGAAATGAGAAAGTTGTCATTTCTAGTACTCCATTAGCTGTGTGTGATAATATCTCATCAAATAAATCTTATTAATAGAACAAGTGCATTTAAGAGCAGAAAATTTCACAAATGATGAGAGTCAAGAGTATGGTTTTCTGTTATCTCATGTATAAACAGTTTAATCTCGGCAGAATGAAACAGTGTCTTAGCTTGCAAAGTAGGACATAACCAGAAGTATGGATTCTATCACCACCTGTTGAAACAGGTGGGGCAGTGTTCTTTATCTTTTCACAACCCATCCTTCCTCCAGGGGAGATATTTTCTGCTGATGGCCATTGAGTCCCACTGCATGATTGATAAAATTACATAATTCCATTGTGAGATACTCCAGCCAGAGGGAAGAGCCAAACATTTCCTACCTAGATAAAATCTGAAATTTGGAGCATCAGAGTAGCCTTTTTCCACCATATTCCAGAGGAAAACTGCACCTTCTACAGTATCACTGTTTCAACAGAATCACATCTGACACTGCAGGAGGATGCAGCCACTATTTAATGGGACTGCTACCAACACCCTGACTGACGGGGTGTCAGGTTGTACTCTGACTCTGTCAATGGTTTTATTTATTTTTTTTATTGCTGCATTTTTATTTTAATTTTCCTAGTAAAGAACTGTTATTCGTATTCCCATATCTTTGCCTGAAATTCTTATTTTCTCAAATTCTTGAAATTCTTAATTAATCCTTAATTTCAAAATTATAATAATTTAGAGGAGCGGGGTTACGTTTTCCATTTCAAGAGAGGCTCCTGTCTTGCTTAACAGACACCTGTTTTTCAAACCAAGACAAACAGTCAATATGTGAAGCACCATTGCATGTGACTGGACAGATTCCTATTGATTTTGGTGGTGTTTGGGTCAGGCTTTAGTGGCCAAAAAGATCAGAACTGGTCAGCTGAAAATGAATGATGATGTAGGTCATATTTTGTCATTAATTTTCCTATTGAATAGAGGGAGAACGAACAGAGGGAAAAGATTAAAAAAGTATACAGTGTGGCTTGGAATTTCTGGTATGCTGCTTTATTTTGTTGTGACATCCAAATGAGGGTGATATTTTGTATTAATGTAGTATAAACAAATGGATTGATTTATTTCACTCATTAATAACATCCATATTTATAAGAAGAATATACATTAAAAATATCAACAAAGGAGTTGAGGAGAATTACAAATCTATGTATTTGATTTCATAGTGTTTAATTTTATTATAGGAGTTGCATTTAGATGAGAATTACTACTTCAATTCCTGCTTTTCTTCCTTACATGGACAATTGTTTATTGGTCAGCTGTAACTGGTAATTAAATAGTGGTTAAATGATAGTCAAATGTTATCTCGCCTAGATTGTAATTTTTTTTTTTTTAATTCCTTCCTAGTGGTACAGAAGAAGCCTTATGTTCTTGGCTGAGATTTTTAAAAATACCTGTTTAGAAAGCTTCAGAACTAACGTAAGGTTGCTCCTCTTTATCCTGCCTTTGTGATACAGGATCATATTTCTTGCAGTAAAGATGTTAGTCAGCTAAGATTGCTCTTGCTTCTACTGATCTCAGTAGGGTTATTCTATAAATACGTGAGGAATTGCTTATGAATTAAGAAATAATCTTACACTGACAAATAATTTATTAGGTCAGTCTAAATCAAACTACTTGGGAGACTGACATTTGCCATGTTATATCATTAATAAAATAATGGATGTTAAATAAAGTACTGTTTTGCTATCAGGAGGTTCACACAATTTTTCTGTTATTTGTTTTCTTCTGTTCATGAGGTGCTTCATAAATGAGTTTGTACTAATTTTATATTAATAAAATTTTAGTTATATGGGCTTCCTTCCTGGCATGCATTAATGTGGTAGCACCTACAAAGCTAATAAAATACCATTCTGATAATAAAAGTCACTTTTGGAATAAAAGCATTCTAGGTCAGTTAGAATATCACTCAAACTCAAGTTTTCTAGGCCATGGCAATCTCAGGTCTTAGATTTAGTGTAAAATTTAATGCAATTTGAACTAGGAAAGAGCTCTGAGAGTAGAAATGGTAACTTAAGACTTGTTCTTTCCAACTTTTTATACCCAGCTGTCAGGCTTACAGGGTGGGAAAGATGGGAATGTTTCTTCCCAATTTCTGGACAATAGATGGTTGGCACTGTTCTCAGGGTAGCGAAGAAAGTTTGGAAAAGTGCACATAGAGGAAGATGTTGCAGGCAGCTCTCTCTATTTTTGTTGTCCTTGACAGGCTCTTTCCTGACCTACTTCCAAGCACTTGGTGGCTGATCCTTCATTCTCTTTGGAGATGGTGCTAAGTGCGAGTTTTTCCCTCTGAAACGCTCTATCCCTAACTGAGTCACTCCTTGTGCTTCAGAGATGTCCTACCTGCTGGGGCCAGCTGGCTGCTGCCAGCCACAGAACCAGAGGGTGTGTGAACACCTTGGCATTTGGGGTGGTGCTTGCGCTCAGGGTCAGCAAGGACAGGCAGCCCAGGGGTCCAGCTGAACATCCTGGAAATGCACCAGGACAGCTCAGGTTTGTCCATCTGGAAGGCTTCAGTTCTAAATGATGTGCGGGAATGTGCAGTTCTTAAACACAGCTGAGTGTTTGATGTGCTGGACCTGGTCACATGGATTCTGTAAGCACCTGGCACAAGTGGCCTCGTGTCCATCTCCCTGCTGGGCTGAGTTCAGGTCCCACAGCAGCTTTCCAGCACTGCCTGCAAGGACCTGGCCTGGGACTCTGCCACCCCTTTTGTGTGCCATGGCACTGAAACAGGAAGTATTGCAGAACTTAATTTCCAAGACCCTAAATCCTTTATTTGATCTTTTACTTTCAATATGAGAAGGTAAAGACTAACAGGTACAACGGAGAAAGGAAGAAAGGTGTTGTTGCAGGTAGCAGGCAGCAGCTGGACATCCCTACCCATTAAGCACTTCAAGAAGCCTGTGAGGTATTTTGCTTCAGGCTGGCATAGTCAAAATTTCTTTCTCGTGTACTGAAAGGCTTTTTTTTTTAAATACATATATATATATACATAAATATATATATATATACATAAATATACAGTAATTTCACAACCATAAGGCGCACCGGACTATAAGGTGCACCCCTGGGAGCTGGCAAATTTTGCCACTTTGTCCATCGGATAAGGCACACTGGACTATAAGGCACACTTCCGGTTTCGGGGAAAAATTTTAGTCAAAAGGGTGTGCCTTATAGTCGTGAAATTACTGTATATTAAAAAATCAAACCTGATGTTTTATTTGAAGAAAGAATGTAGAGGAAAACTGAATCTATAAATTCAATTTGAGTCTCTCTTGGTTTTGCCAGGGCATAACTTGCCCTTCAGCTGAAGGTTGAATGTGTCTTTCACTTGTAGGCTTTATTTAACAACTATTTCTAGATGATTGATGAAAAAAGTATTCTAATTGCATTTGATTTGAAAGCAACAATTCTTATTTTCAAATTATATTGTCAGAATACTTTCATTCTCCTTGCTCAGAGGAGAATGGGAAAAGTTTCTCCCACCCCACCTCACTGTGGATTTTAAGGTGTATATTTTTGTGTGTGTGAATATGTATGCATGCACAAACTATGTGAGAAAGGTATTGTGAGCCACCACTCTTCCAGTAGTGTAGAGAAATGTCTTTTAGTACTCTTTTCATGTTGGTTGTTACCCAACCCCACAAGGTGAAAGTATCCTTGAGGCTGAAGTCTCTGCATCTTGCATCTCCTCTGCAGGTAATGTTTCTTTTATCTTCAGAAATATATATGGGTATACGACTATATGAGGACTTTGTATTGCATTTGTGTGACAAAATTTTGGCAGCACTGGGGATACAGAGGTGGCTTCCAGAAGCTTCCCCCATGTCTGAGAGAGCCTATGGCACCTGGTTCCAATATACTGCCACTGGCCAAAGCTGAGCCCAGCAGCTCAGCGGGGCTGATGCTGGGGGCACCTCTGGGACAATGTGTTTAGGAAGGGGTAAATTTACTATTTAGAAACACCTGCAGCCTGAGAGAGGAGTGAGAATGAGTGAGGGAAACAGCCCTGCAGACACAGGCCACTGCAGAAAGAGGGGAAGGAGGTGCTGCAGGTGCCAAGCAGATTGCCCTGGAGGGGGAACCATCTCTGCAGCCCATGGGGAGCAGATATCCACCTGCAATGCCACACTGGAGCACTCTGCTCATGAAGGATTCTCTCCTGTGGAAGGGACCCACACTAGAGCAGGGGGAAGAGTGTGAGGAGTCCTCTTCCCTCAGAGAAAAGAGTGGCAGGGACAATGTGTGAGGAACTGACCACAACTCCCATTCCCTGTCCTGCTGTACCACTGGAGGGGAGGAGGCACGGAAATCAGGAGTGAAGTTGAGCCAGAAAGAAGTGGGGAGGGGAGAGGGGAGGGAAGGTATTTTTAAAATTTGCCTGGTAATAAATTAAACTAATTTCCCCCTATTGAGTCCATTTTTCCTGTGATGGTAGTTGGTGATGATCTCCCTGACCTTTTTTTGATCCACAAGCCTTTCTTTCTTTGCCTCCCCTATGCAGCTGAGGAAAGGAGTGATAGAGCAGCTTTGGGTGGGTGTATGGAGTCTAGCCAGGGTCAACACACAACAATATCAAAGCCTGCATAAATTGTAATACATTCATTTTGCATTCCAGAATTAATATGGTTTGAGTTTGAGTTCGTTGAATAAAAACTATTGTCTACACAGTAAGTTACAGTCTAATTTTTAAAACCACTTCAGCCTCTGGAATGTGAGGTGTATTTCCAAATCTAGATTTATTAAAAACACTGGTCTACATCAGGAATCTCAAAGAAAACACCAGCAGTGTGCTGTGAGCTGAACGGGCTTGAGAAGCACATATTATATAGTTATTCTTATTTTCCTAAATGGAAATATTTTCATGTGTGTGACCTATTTCTTTTAGACCTTTCAGTTACTAATACAATTTTTCAAGTGTTTATATGTCTGTTTGATTGAAATTAACAGAAAATTAGTATCAATGAAAAGTCAAGCTGGTAAATTATTAAAGGTGGAAACATTTTTTCCTGTCTTTTTCAGACTAAAGTTATGTGAAATGTATTCTATCTTTACTACTCTTCTGAGAGTTTATTTTATTTGGGGAATACAGTTTACTGAGAAACAGAAGAATAAAGTTTTAATTTGTTTCTTCTTATTAGCAAAACTGCAGTTTGCTGTGCTAATTAGAGCAGCTGGGTTACAGCCTGTCTTAAATCCCAGAGGAAATCAGGAAAAGAAACTGGATTTAAGTATTTCTTACTGTCTCCAAGGTTTTAAATTAAAACCTCTTTTGGTTAATGAGAAAAGCTTAGAGACTCAGTTTTTATTTGGGGAAGGAATGTTGTGGAATTCTTCTCTATTCATATTTCACTCAAAGCATGGCTTTTTGATTTAGAAAAACTATTACAGTCAAATAGTGGCTAACAGTACTTTTAAATGTAATGGAGCAGACTGAGGTCTGAGCACAGAAGGGAATAGAATGTAGAGAAGCTCTTGCAGCAATAAGAGATGTGTTGGTGCTCTCAGGTTTTTAACAGACATATGACTTCCACCCAAGGCAGTTTGTGTATTAAAAGACTCCACTTTGGGGGATGCATTTGTGTGTCCTATCAGATACTCGTTATACTAAGCCTGGTCCTTATTTGCATTGTTTTTACTCTAAGATCAAATCATAACTGCTCTGATCTTTTTTTCTCTCTATCTTTTAAAATCTGATCGTGTAAGTCTTGTTTAGTAACTAAAAAATACACTGTCACAGCTTCTGAGGTTTGATTTGAAACTTTTTATTATGAATAGCTTGACTGCAATGTAAATGTCTGGATACTAATGCTTGTCAACCTCAAAGACGAAAAACTTTAATGTGCTGACAAAAACATGGGCTAAAAACAGCCTTTGAAATACTGTGAAAAGAATTTATTTAACTAGTGAAGAGAAAAATGTCAGTTTGTCTTGAATCATGAAAATGAAAATTAATGAGAGCTGCTACATATGTAAATGCATTGCTTGAGATTTTTTCTTTCCATCTGCAGTGAGAGAAAAAATCCATAGAATTTGTTTCAGTGAATCATTAGGGAAACATATCTAACAGCAACTAATAGATAGAATAGGGAGAGCAGTTTTATGTTAGGACAAAATTTTACCTTCATTAGCCAGGTTTTTCTAGCTTGTAACCTTCTACTCAAAATACTAGGCTTCACTACATGAATAAAATAAATTTACCTAGCAGCAGTCTTATCAATAATCAGATTAGATAGATGCATTAAGAATAAATAACTTTACAATGTATCCCACTATTTGGATATCAATACCCTTGCCTAGCAAAGAACATGGTAATACAATGTGTTAATCTTGTGTGAATCAGAATTTTTTGTTGTAACTCACCTGATTTCTGATTACTTGAAATCATATGACTGTGATTATTGAGGCTTAGATTATATTTCAAATGCTGAACTAATGATAGAAAGATCACATGCAGCTTAAAAGTAGCTACAGAGTTGTGAAAAATCAAAATATGCTAATTGCTTTAATCACCTACTGATTTTCTTAGAATTAATGAAGGCTTAAGTCAGTTGTAGTGTAAGGAAATCAAAGTGATTTTATGATGAACCCACGATATTGTCACTTTGATGTGCAGGATTAAAACTACTTGCAGCTGTTTGTTTATCAGTCAGACACACGACTGGCTCTGAGCAAGGCTGCCCAGAAATCAGAGCAGCAGAGAGGAGAGCTGCTGCCTGCGAGGGTCACTCCACCCTTCACATACAAGGGTGATTGCCAGTGCTCCATCATGTTATAACTATTATTCCCACAGGAAAGATGCATTCTGTTCTCTGTTCTATTTCAGGTCTAAATGGCCACAGTGGGAATCCCAAAAACTGAAATAATTGATGTATAACATGGACTCATAAGGGTTTTCAGAAACACTTGGGGCATGTTGGCTTATTTAGGTGGAAGGAGGACCTCACCCTCATGCAATCCTTACCAGGGGCTCTGTGCTAAATGTATCTCTTTATTTAATAATTTCATTCTATGGAGAGCAAGGGAAGGCAAGGCAAACTTTTGGCATGCCAGGAAAGCATGAACAGAAAATTCCCTATCTCCTTTCTGGGATCTCATTCTGCAGTCTATTTGGTAATACATCTTGCTTTTAAATACTTAGATATTTGTAATGCTAATAAAGGATGCAGCAGCAAATTCTGCACATTGACACTTTACTATAACTACTGCAGCTACTTGCTGTCTTTGCCTTTCTTTAAATTAATATGTGGTTTCATTCTGAAAACGATTAGTTTGGCAAAATGGGATAAATTTTTTGCATGTTAATTGTCATATAAAAACACCATAAAAATTATACAGTGTGACCAATGTCCATTTGGAGAGAAGTTTTTCTCAAAAATTTGTACTAAAAATTATCTGAAATAGATTTTATATTGTGTTCTTACTTTCAGTATTCAGGCAAAAAGCTGAGTCACCCAGAGTAGGTTGCACAGGATTACATGTAGGCCGGTTTTGAATATCTCCAGAGAAGGAGACTTCACAACTGGAATTTAAATTGGAAGTGGGAATTCATTGCCTTAAAAAAAAAAAAAGTCATTGTGATCAATAGTTCTAAACTGATGAATTGACAGAGCCTAATATGCAGAGAAAAGCATCTGAAATTAAAACCCATCATCTGGATCACTTCACCAGCAACCCAGAATTAAATGAAGCATGCATTCAAAATTTTAGTACAAAATTAAGTTTTGCAATTCATTGACACCCAGTATTCTCAGCATTAAAAAAATCTTTACAATTAAGGGTATAGAGCTATATCAAAAATAATGTTGACATTTATACTCATGTCTAGAATTCAGTGAAGTATTGAGTATTATGCTTCATTTATAATCTACAAACCAGCCGAGGTCTAGAGAATTTTTTTCCATGTTATAGAACCCTGGTGATTTTTATAGCCTCATTATATTAGAAATATTCAATATAATTCTGTGTTAATGATAGAATTGTAACTAGACCAGATATTGGGATAATGTGCAATTAAGGTTCTTAATGTGTTGGAGATTCACACATGGACCAAAGACATTAAAGAACCCCTGCGTTAGTTTGTCAGAAATATGAAATTAAGGATCTTCATTGCTCCAAGTATGCAGAACTCGAGAGTTCAACAACCATTGTACCTCCATAAAACCGAGTGTGTAATGTGCAGGTCAGTGATAAATTAAACAGAAAATGCATTTATGGTTATTTCAGTCTCTGAGATGAGCCTAGTGTGAGGTTAATGCTTGTAACTCTACATCTCTGGTTTAAGCATTGCAAGGAATAAAAGATAAAGCTTTATACAAATTAGCACTAAGTTGGCCTAGTTTAGAAACTAGTTTCATAGTTTTCCGTTAGTCATAAAAGGAAACAAAATTTTACCAGTACTTGTAAAGAAACCTTTTTACTGGCTGCCTGCCAGAGGCAGGCTGGTGATCAAACACAGCAACAGCTTTGCCTTTCTGTCAAACAAAGCCAGAAGATTTTTAAATCATTAGAAAGTGATTACAGAAAACCCAAAGAAAGAAGTAGGTAAAAATAACCATTTTAGCAGCAGCTGAGGTTTCTGAAATTTGATAGTTCTTATTCCCAGAATATCTTGCATTCAGGGACACCACTGCTGGTGGAATATGAGCTTCTAAAGTGGAAGATACTATGGAAGTGCTTTGATTTATAATTAATACAGTGCAAGTGCAGTAGCATACCAATTCTTTCAGACTACTTTTACAAAGCTAGGGAACTAGAGAAGATACTAAAAACGAAAAATTTTAATTGTTCACTTGCAGACTAAAGGGTGTAGATCACAATTTTTTCTTTCTTTTTTTTTTTTTTTTAAATTTCATCCTGTGATACAGAACTGTGCTTATATCAGCTGATTAGAGGAATCTCACATTTACAAGCAGTTTTACTAAAAGGCTTATTATAGAAAGTGTAGTTATTTTATTGGTGTAGAATGGAACATGCAGTCAATGTCACTTCCAGGAGGGTTTCTGATTTGAGGTATTTAGAAATTTCTCTTGGTGTAGCATTACGTGCTCGTGTCTAGCCCCAGATGGACAGTGACAAAATGGAAATCTTGCAATTTTAAATGTTGGCACTTTAATCTTAAAATCAGAAGTTACCAAGAAAATTTAGGAGTAAAAGTTCACAAGGTTTAGGACTTGAATTGCAAAATTTATCAGCCTGCAGCAATGTCACCAAAGTTGGTGCAAAATACATTATTGAAAAACTGCATCATGTTAAATTCAAATCACTTATTGAGTTTGCCAATATCTTACCAGAGAATTATCATTTAATCAGAAGCTGAACCTTAAGGGTATTTTGAAACTTTTATTTTTGTACCATTATAATGTTTACAGTCAATCATGAGTTACCAATTATTAATTGCAATGCTGGAGACAGAGGACCTGACTCAAATAGGTACACATGAATACTGGTTTCAAGCTTTGGCTAGTGAGAGCTGATTCAAATGTTGCAAATTCAGAGGAAGAAAGACTGAAGGTTATTTGAAAAAAGTCTGAATGTTCCTACTCATTGTGTTGTTTCTTAGGCTTTAAGAAAGCTTTCAACATTTCCTGTATGGATTTTTCACTAGTGTCATACAAAAAAGACTACAGTGTCCAGGAAACTTGTGCATCATATCATATGTTTGCAAACGATGGCATTCAACACTTATGAAAAGGTAAATGTGGCATGACACCCACATTTCCCTATTTTGTGCTGCTGTTCCATTTGATTCCACTCCCAGCCATGGATATCCCAGTTCTACTAAACACATATTAATTCGTTCCGTTTGCACATTGAGTCCTGCTAAATCCCCAGTCAATGTTTGCAAGGCAGAGGCCATCATATTCATGATAATTATATCCAGGGTCCTTTCAATACACTCAAGCTGCATTTATTCCTTTAAAAGCTGGAGGACAAAATACCTGTAACTTGTGTGGTGAGAAACAAGCGGCTACTTTTTATATATCCCCTATTTTCATTTTTCTCATGGCATTTGCACGGGCTCCAGACTACTCAAAATGGTGTGCACAGGCCTATATGAATATTGTCTAGTTGAAAGTGATTCATGCCTCTGGTCTACTTTAAAGTGTACAAAAGGTAGGAGATTATCTACCTGCTGGTAAAACTTGGAAAGGAATATTAAAAGGGCAGGATTTAGAAATCTCATAGCATTCTGCTCAGAATTTCCTATCAGATGCCATTTACCTCTGTAACAAAGTCATTGAAGTGGATCAAAAGAGTAAACACATTAGTTTTACTGATAATACTTAGTCTAGGATTATACCAAAAACATGAGATATATGCTGCATGTTTCATATAGAAGATAAGATTTATCAGTACTCACTTGTAGGGCTTCAGAGCTCCCAGGAAGATTTTCTTCCTGGCAGAGTTATCTGTGGTAATAACAAGAACTTGTATTTTGGGGTGGGTAAAACAGATTCCTGGTGCTTAGTGAACTACAGCATTTTTCACTAAGGAACAATGGAGAACAATTTGTCTCTAGTGGAGTAATGTCACCTAAAATAGTGTAGTATGGGCATGTCTTTCTCTGGATAATAAATTGTATTATGATGGACTACAGGCTAATTTTGATAGGGCTCATCAGGTAGTGAAATGGTTGAAGGCACTGCAGTTGTGCTGATTTACAAGAGTCAAGATCTTTCCAATCTCTATAACCAGTCTCTGAGACTGTATTAAAATGTTCCAGTACTACCACAGTATACCAATGAAAAATAAGCAGGGAATTTTTTATTATCTATGCGGAAAAAGAAGGTGCATTGAGTTTGTGTGAGAAGTTTTGGCAGTGAGTGGTGCTGCAAGGTTGGCATCTGTGAGAAGCTGCCAGAAGGTTCCCC
>PYHW01010359.1:2457369-2478152 GCA_013186435.1 Turdus rufiventris | reverse complement strand
TGACCACCTGTAATTTTGCCGTGGGTATTAGGGGGCTACCCCACACTGCTGCCCAGCACTGAATAAACATTCACTTTGTAACTTTAAACAATTGAGTATCGGTGTTAGAACAATACTCATATTTTGGTAAATCATAGTATCAAAATGAATGGCAGATTACACTAATCTTTCACTAACCATACAGAGTAGAAAAGTCCATATTAGTCATACCACATCTGTCCTTTAAAAGGCAGTGGTTGTGTTTAACTTCTTGGTCTTAATGTGGTCCTGCAATGAATAACCGTGTATTATTTTTAACTATGTCCTCAAGCAGAACCCACTGAAGCCAAGCAGAACACTTTTTATGATTTTAGAGTGCTTTGGATCTATCCCTTGTCTAAATATGGCCTTTTTATTGTTCTAAATCAATAAATCCTTTGCTCTGGCACATTTTCAAGTGCTACCCTTGAAGTAGGTGCTTATTCACGGAATGGTCTCTTTATAGCAAAGCATGTTGCCAAATTGCTTTGGGTTTACTTTGCATTGATAAGTCACAATTTTGTGAGTATAATAGATCTTTAAAATTAAACATGTCTTGCTGGCTGGCCCCACTCAGGGTTGCAGTCAGTTGGATGTCTGAGTGGGGAGCAGTGACAGAAGGTGACCTCAGAAGTCCGTGCTGGGCTGGCACAGTTTAACAGGGTCAGTGGCAATGAGGGCACCCTCAGCATGTTTGACAGCACTGAGATGTGTGAAGTGACCCACATGCTGGAGGGAAGGGATCCCATCCCAGAGAGACCTTAATAGGCTTGAAATGTGGGCTCATGGAGCCTCATGAGGTTCAACAAGGCCAAGTGCTCCTGAGTCAGGGCAAGCCCAAGCACAAATACAGGCTGGGCAGAGAATAGATTGAGAGCAGCCCTGAGGAATGAAAAGCTCACCTTGACCTGGCAATGGGCCCCTGCAGCCCAGAAAGCCAAAGGTGCCCTGGGCTGCACCAAAAACAGCGTTGGCAGCAGGTCCAAGGAGGTGATTCTGCTCTCCTGACATCAAGAAAACTGAGAGCTCTGAAAGTGATGAAGATAATTAATTGCTTCTTCCTACTTCAGCTCTCAAAAGTAATTGATGAAGAACAATGGCACTCTTGAGTTGTTTTTGAGCTTTGCAAATTATATTGTTTGGATTTGTAAAGCATTATGTACAGTTACCATGGCTTAAAGACTTCAAAAAAGAGAATATCTACTGTTCCACTATACAGCACGTGACTTGTTCAGATAACTGACATTCTCTCTGGATTTTAAACCATAAAAAAGGAAATTAATACGCTTTATGAAGAGTACTTTTTCTTGGTTGAAACAGTATCTTGCTATATTTGAGTTGGATGCTTACCAGCAGTTCTCTTTTGCCTTAGCTGTGAACTGGAACATCAGCTTAACCGAGAAAAATTGTACCTCTATGAGCAAATAATGGGAAACTCAATAGTGCCTGTGACTGACTAGTGGGGATTTCTACTTTCCAGGAACATGTCTGAGTATTTCTAGATCTGTAGTAGTTTGTAGCTGAATGGAAAGTTTGTTTCCTGGAAATCATTCAACAGGTACAGTGATAGCAGCCCTTAATGTTTAGGAAAGATTTTTTTTGTAAGTTCCGAAGTGTTTGCTTTAGTAAAGCAGATTTTCTTATCCTTGTATTTAAAATGTTGTGTACTGCATTCGTATTTATGGTAGCTTAAAGCTTTCATGGTAGTATTTTATTCCGTTGGTCAATTTTACTTTTGAAATGTGGGAAGGAAAACAGTCACACCACCTCTCTAGTGAAACTGCAGAACAGATCTAAAGTGAGGACTTAAACAGGAGGAACAAAACCATCTCCTCTGGGATATAACTTCTGTAGTATCAGTTCTTGCCACAGTACAGCAGTCCAGCATTGCTCAGGCACTCTATTTCCAAAGCAATCACTTTGTAAATAAAACTTAAATTTCATTTTATTAGTGATTATTTTGAAGTGTGCTAATTTACTTCAGAATGTTTATGATGTTGCACTTCATTATGGGTTTGATCTTCCTTTTTCCTTGTATTTTTCTAGTTGCACAGATTAGATTAGAAGTGACCTCATGAAAAACTTGGTTGGAGTTTGGGTCAATATGTGGAGCTCTATTTTTGACAAGGTCTTTTGTGATTCCCCTCAAATGTAAAACACAACTAGAGGATAGCAAACCAGAGGTGACTCTCATGAACCATATAATCTCCTACTGCTGAAATTCATGCTACTTACTACTATTTTACTGTCTTAGTGACATGATTTTGTATGAAAAGCCCTTATATTTCTTATTCATCCTGTAGTTATTTTGGCTTCTGTGCCAGACAGATTTGTGGTGTGAAAAATATAATATGCTTATTCTTTTTTTTAAATCTATGAAGCTTATCTGATCATAGCAATTTTTAAAAATGTGAACCCCATATACAAGTTCAGCTGCAAATGGTAATGTTATATGGACTGCTTCTGTGTAATTAATGCATGGGAATTAGTGGGAAATTCTGCCCAAACAAGCAAAATGTTACACTCCTGGAGATTAAAGTAAATGAGAGTTTCTGGCTGTTGTGGTGTAAACTTTGATTTGAGTTTCTGTGACTCCATCTAAAGTACCAATTTCTCAATTCAAAGCAAAACAGCAAAAGTTGCATGAATGTCCAGCCCTTGATCTGAAAATAGAGGTGACTTCACTTGGACTATTTACCTGAGAGAACATGGGGTTGATAGTATTTCCAAACACTGATGGATGGGTTTATGAGCAGATTTTGCAGGATTATCTGAAAGTGTGTTTTGGCATTTTCAGTTGCTGCAACATATTTCCTTGTCTCTAGCAATTTCAATAAAGTGGCCAGAAAATCCAATCTTTTCCTTATTTTCCTCTTTGTTGATACAATGGTTTGTTAAAACTAATCCAACCTGACACCACCTTGTGTCATATTTAATCACTCACCAGATTAGCATCAATTTTGAGCAAAGCCCCCAGGTTAAATTTCAGAACAATTCAATTTTTTATGTTATAAACAAATGTTGAGAGATTCTACAGAAGATCAGAATGTGTTTGTAGTTGAACACAATAGAAAATTGTGTACCTTCATGTACTTAGATCTTAGCTGTGCCTAAAATGTGTGTGGGGCCTGGGAATCCAGCAGGAGAACGTGGCTCCAACTTGCTGTTGCATCACTGACACATACTCAAGGAAATGTTAGCTCCAAAGCACTTTTCCCCCATTTTTAAAATTGGGATTGGCAGGAGATGAAGGCTTTGTTTTAGAGTAGTGAGGGCAGCCTAGACCCACTTAATGAAATTCTAGACCCACATACTTGGTGATATCCTAGAAAGAATTTAATTGGCTACAATTTCTGGGGAAGTCTCAGTTGATAGAGTTCACTAACTTTGACTGTGGTGATTTCAGTAAAGACTGAGGTTAGGCTGTCGATGCCATTCAAAAGCTGTCCTGAGAAGTGTGGCTGTGCAAAGTGGTAATTTTGGGGAAGCCAAGAGGTTGCTTGGCCTTACTTCAAAGTATAGTAATTTCATGATTATAAGCCACACCTGATTATAAACTGCACATCCGGGTGTCGGCAACGTTTCGTTCTTTGTTCTTATCTAAGCCGCACTGGATCATAAACCACACTTTCGTTCGGAGCAAGGATCCGAGTGCAACTTTCACAAAGTTGCCAATTAGTAACGGAATTGTGGGATCGCGGGGTTTGTTGGCTCGGATTGGGGCCAGGTGGGCTCAGGCTAGGGGCTGCTGTGGGCTCGCACTTCTGGGTTGGCAAATTTCTGAACTTCATCCATACATTGGCCGCACCTGATTATAAGCTGCACTTCTGGGTTTGGACCAAAATTTTAGTCAAAATTGTGCAGCTTATAATCGTGAAATTACTGTATTTAGAATTCTGACTTTTCAATATTTTCAATTGTGAGATGATAAGACTTTCAGGACTACATCTTCAACAGAACATGTAAACAGAGGCTGAAACTGCTGTTGCCTATATAGAAAATGTGCTTTGACAGCCATTAGATAAAAAGAGAGAAGAAAGGCAGGCAACTGTTACATATGAAATTATAATGAATCCAATGTAATTAGCCAAATTAACTGTAGCATTAGAAATGTTAATGTGATTCTGTTTTGATTTTTGCTTTTTTTTCTTTAATGGGAGGTTTACACTTTGACTGAAAAAAAAAAACAACCCTGAGAACTGTAGAAACAAGTTTAATGGGGAAAAAGTAGTTTTGAATTTCTACAGAATTAGCCAGAAATTTCCTACTAGATTCCTCCTGATTCCTACTTCACTTTTTTTGGATTACATTGCTGTGTTTTTACATTGATTAGTGGTGCTTTCTACATAAATGACTGGCAGTAATGACAGGATGTGAAGGTTACAGCACGTAGAAAGTTACAACAGTGGTCTTGCAGAAGGCAGCTTAATTAGAGTGGATCTTCTCCTCAAGACAGGAAACCTCTTCACTAGAACCAAATTTTATTTTGCTTGGATTTTTTTACAGGTTGCTTGAGGCACCTTCACTCATGAATACAATAAATTTAGGCTATTGTTCAACAATATCAGATTTTGAGACCTCTGCTAGAGTTCAGTGTAATACCTATAGTCAGTACACTAAAACATAGACTAAAAATGTTTTCCTTTACATTCCATTCTATTTAGATTTTGGTTCAATATTTTTTCCTCATAAGTTTCCATATGAATTCATTTAAGGGGTAGAACACCTGAACACCTGCTATAGTAAGTGCACGAGGGAAATCTTTGGTGATGAATCATACAAGAGAAAAAGGAGGATAATGGGAGTCCCATCTGGACATGAAAAGGAAAGAACACTAGACACAAGACTAGAACATACTGTGAACTGTTCTTAGGTCTTTCTTTTTAAAGTGAGCAATATGGTGTATTCAAGCTGCTATTGAGCAACTATTCATGAATTCTATAATATTTCCCACAAATGCAAAGTATCCTTTGGAAGGATGTAAAGGAATAAGACGACAAAGGACACAGTAGTGTAGAACAGTCTTGGAATTGTGGACTATGACAGAACTAGCAGTAATATGAAGTTAACGCAAGATTCAGACACTCCTAATTATTTTGTACACATGGTCCTGTGGCTAGATATGGAAGCAGCTCATCCTAGAAAACATTATTTTGCTCTGTTTCAGTGCTATTATTTTTATTTTTTGTATCACTGCTTAGTTTAAAAAATAATAGTCTAACAAAATCAAGACAAGATTTTAGCCTTCTTACTTTAACAAATTTGGAAAATAATGAACTAAAATATTTCTTCCTCCTAGTATATTTAGTACTAAGAAAACCTGTTTCTAAAATGCATTGAAGTATACAGAAGAAATAATTTCTGTAGTACGCCAAACTAGCTTTGCTTCAATGTAATATTTTCCTTTAAGGGAAATCATAAAAAGACTAATGTATACACAGTCATTAAAAACTCTCTGAATATGTAGTTCCTTTGTGGATTGTCCATGCTTTAAGATAATCTAAAGCTCATAGTTTTGCATCAGAAAAGCAGAGATTTCTCTCTGATTAACCCACACAATTTTCTTAAACTGCAGGTGAATGTATCCTGACAGGTACTTCGCTAGATTGATGATTCTGTGTTAAACTTCATTTCAAAAAAATGTCAAGGCTGATTGTTGATGTTGAGCAGGACTGGTAAGGATAAACTGTTAGAACAAGTTGATGCTGAAGAGCAAGCAAACCAGTCCCATTTTGTTTACTTTTGCATCTTGGTATTGGTACCGTGAAAATTAATGATTAAAGTGTGAAGAAAATCCAGCTCATTTTTTTTTAAGTTTGTGTGTGTTGGACTATTTAGAATTTTATGTAATGTTAGGCAGAAGTGACTTGAAGTGTAGCTTTGGCAAACTTTGAGTAGCTTGGTGTGTGTAAAAAAGAGATACTCTAGTCATCATATTTCAACTAGACATGGAAGTAGGATGCTTGAAATTGGTGGGGTTTCTCTGGTTTGGGCTTTTTTTGTAGTGTTTTATTTTCTTTTTTTTTTTTTTTAATTTAAATCCCATCAAAGGCAGAAAAAACAGACAGGCAGCAGTAATAATTCACTATAGTTCATAACTTTAATGCTTCTAATTAAGATCACTTTTGTCACAGATTATGTTTTTCAGTGGCTTAGTCTGTATAACACATATGCTCAGATTTTTAACAGTAATCAGGCAGTCAGAGCTTATAGAATCTGAGTACTTAATATGTTTTAAAAGTTTCACATTCATCCTGTGTTTCAGTTCCATTTTGTAGAGCTGAGATAATGTTATTCCTCTTCTTTACAAGGATATTGTGAGATAAATGCATTAAATGCTGCAATATGCTTGGGATTTATGCTAATTTTAGGTGTCTAACACAGTCTAGTAAACTAAGTACTTAATGTGTCTAGATATTCTCATCTTGCAGAAATTGCCTGGGTAAAACTTAGCATAATATGGGGTGGTTTTTTTGTTTTTTTGGTTTTTTTTTTTTGCAAATAAGATGAATGTTTAGGTGCTGATGCAAATACCAATACCAAGGAGTCCAAATGGCTTGAATGAACTTTGATTTTGGTCCTTTAAAATTTGTCATGAACAATTTTCAACACTCAGGTTCTTCTTAATTCTTGTTCTGGTTGTGTCTTGTCTTACAAATAATCTTGTGTTTTTTTTCCATAGGACTGTTATGTGCTCAAGAGGATTTGAGCGTTGTATTTATGTAGCTCTAATGACTGTGAGCATTTCTGTCCAGGTCAAAGGAATTAGGTTTCTGAGGTAGTAAATATCACCACTGTTAAAGGCAGTCATTCATCCATTTACAAGCTGTCAAGTGGCATAACAGATAACTTGCCTTTTCTGCCTTTTCTGTGTTAGGAGGATCAGCAAATGTTAATTCCCTCCAATGTTTGTTCCCTCCAGCACTGCTCTGTTAACCCCTCTCACCTGTTCCCTCTGTCTCTGCACCTTGTCCTGAATGGAGTGATGCACTTCACTTGAGAGAGAAGCAGCAATAAACCTTGTTAACATAAACCAGCGACTTCACAAAATCAAATGATAAATGTGACAGTGCTTTAACAAGGTACACTTGACTATTTACTGCCTAAAGGACAAGGTCAGAAAAAGAAGTCAGGGAGACTCTCCCATTGAGTCATGAGGCTCAGGAAGGATCTCTTGCTTTCTAGACTCCTCATACTGCAGATGGATCCAGTCCTAATCTCAGAGTGGGCCAGTGGTTTATGTCCAAAGGAGTTTATGTGCACAGTTAATCCTTTGTACCACTTGGTTAAGATTTCAAAGGTTAGGACACTATTGATCACTTCCTAAGGATCTGTTGTGGCAAGGAACCATTCAGCCTTGAGGGTAACCCTGAGAGTTGTCTCTACTCAAAGCCAGCTCCTGGAGCGCAGCCACTGCCAGTGGGAGAGCTCAGTGGGCCCTGAGCTGTCCAGTATTTATAATAAAATGATTGATAGTGATATTTGCATAGTGGCAAGACGTCTGGGTCACCGTTCCAGACAGCCCTTGGCTGTCCTGAAGCCATCTGTCCCCAGAGTCCCCAGGAAGCTGGATGGAGGCACCAGAGCCCTGCTGGTTGTCAGGGTTGGGAGCGGGGCAGCACGCACCACATAGCCAGCAAATTAAACATAAAGCCTCTCTGGGGAAAATGCAGTGATTCTCCAGGATGTGATAGTGCTGTGCTGGACACTGTGTCCTTGGTCAAATCGGTGTGGGTGTCTGAATGTAAGTGCTTTGCAATTCCACCAACTCATACCCTTTTGTACCAGCAGCAAAGTTATCCACTGGAGTTTTTCTTTTTGTGGTTTGAAGCACTTCTAATGGCTGTACAGAGACCATCGTGATCATGTTTTGAGGTTTTATTTTGGAAAGAATATCTGTGTGAGCAACACAATTAATTCTCATTGAACTAAAGACCCTTACAGGAATTTGAAAGAAATCTTACAAAATTTCGTTGTGAAGTTGAGTCTTGAAATATACTTCAATAAATTATATGCAAGGCATTTCAAGGGATAGTACTGAGAGTTTTTGACAAATTGTAACTTTCTGAGCCTTCTTTTTTAGTGGAATATTCATGATGGTTCATATAGCTCTGAGTGCCATAGTAAGGAGCATAAATTGAGGCAGGTTCTCCTTTAAGAATCCTACCCCCTCCAAGAGAGTTCAAGTGATTTTTAGATATAGACAAAAAATTAACTCAATAGTTTCATTATCAGTAAGTACTAGAAATAATTTTATTTTCAAACTAAATCTATGGAAATGAACAAAGCTTATTAAATGAATGCATAAGCTTATGAAATGAATGCATAATATTCACATTTAAAGTCAATTTCTAGTTATTCTACGGGCAAGTGTCTGAGTGAGTTTAATCTTTGATTTATCAAAGCAAATAAAATTAGGATTCTTTACATTATAATGGCAATACAGACAAAATTTAAATACTTATCTTAACATTTATTATGACTGCTGTATCTGCTAGATAAAAGCCATTAAAGTGCTAACAATATAAGATAGGAAAGTGTGGACACTTCTGACTAAGGAAAAGATGATTCTAAAACCACTTAATCACTTGTAATGTGTAGAGGAAAGTGCAAATTAAATTTTGATCTGAAACATTAGTGATTACAACAATCTCCATTTTCATTCCCCAGTGCTAGGTACATAGTATTGATTCCTCTTGAAATCCGAGGAGATAGAAGCTGAGGGAAATGTGGAGCAACTGAGTTAACTCTGCTTGTTTAGGCTGGAGAAAATGAGGCTTGGGGGATCTCACCACTCTCTACAAGTGCCCAAAAGCAGGTTGCAGTCCAGGGAGGGTTGGTTTTTTCCTTCAGGTAACAAGCAATAGAACAAGAGTAAGGTTGTGCCAGTAAAAGTTTAGATTGGATATAAGGAAAAAGTTCTTCACTGAAAGGGTGCTCAAGCATTGGTACAGGGTGCCCAGGGAAATGGTGGAGTCAACATCCCTGGAAATTTTCAAAAAATGCATAGATGACATACTTTGGGACATGTTTAGTGGTGGACCTGGTTGTTTTAATGGCTGGGCTCGAGATCTTGGAGGTCTTTGCCAGCCTTAGTAAATACATGATTCTATCATCTTTAGTTAAAGTAAAATCCAGTCATTTTGACAGAGTTACAGCAGTGTCCTGGGGTGGCTTTATGATGCTTGTATCTCCAGTTGTCTGCTCTGTTTATGCTGGATACTGAATTCTGCACCTTTCAGACTGTTCTGAGAGTGAAGGAGAGTGGGTTTGTTATCAGAGCACTCACTCCTCTGCGTTCCAGCTCCCTGTCTGTCTGCAGCATGGATGGACAGCAGGACACAGCTCTCCTTTGCTTTTTAGTTAGTATATTTTATCTAGCTGAGGCAGAGAATTTCCCTGGACTGTGGTTTTTCCTTGTAACTGTTCAGCCCTGCTCTGGACTGAAAACCCAGAAGATCATCGTGAGCTCACAGCTGGGGCCCACCAGGGCTGGGACAGTAGAGGGACTGATAAGAGATGAGCTACACCCCACAAAAAGGACTTTCTGAATATGCCATCTCTTCAGAACAGCAAGAGGTTTTATTGTTTAATATTACTAATTTGTTTTTTGTGCTTGTGAGTGCTTTTCTTGTTGAATAAACACGGGTTTTTCACTTTTCTCCAAGGAAATCTTTTCCCAAAGCAGCTGGGAGAGGGGTAACTTGAATCTGCTTTCTAGAGGGTTCCCATTTGGAGGTTTCCTCCCAAATTTTGCGCTAGACCCGGACAAACAGGACACATTTTATCCCATTTACTGCATTCAACTGAAATTATATTTTTAGTTTGTTTTGTTGTGGTATTAACCAATACAGTTCATAGGTCCTCTTTCTCTAGAGGTTTTCAGGACTTAAATATTTCTTTTCAATGGCATGTCCTGTCTTACTAAAGGGATTGGAATAAAACTGGATTCCCAAGTAAACCAGAATGGTAAAATTTACCCTCTTAGATGCATGTCAGACATCTCTTTTATACAGTTTACACAACAGAGTAGTTCACGTTTGAATAATACTAATACTAATACTAATACCAAAAAAAAAAAAAAAATTCCATTGGAAAGGCCTCTGGGTAAGAGACCTCTCCTTCTTTTTGATTTTGGCCGTGCACTTAGATGTATTTTGGCCACAGGCACACAACTGGAAATAAGAATGTGCCTGAACTGCGTGAACTTTAGTAGAAGTCTTGCCATGAACACCCATCACAGTGTGGAGGCTCATGATCTTGTCCAAGGAGCTGCCAGTACACCAGGAAGAGGTGCCACACCTCCTCCTCCATGAGATCATTTCCAATCATCTTATCTCCTCTTGTATCTGGTGTCTGATAATGCAAACTTCATGTAAGTAGCAAAGGTAAAATAGAATAAGAAAATGTTTTCTATGGCTTCACCTTCCTTTTACTACTGTGTTTTGGTCCCAGGTTAAATCAGGGAAAGGAAAATAATAATAAGCTATATTTTTAAGCTTTCTACTGAATTGCTATCTCAGAAAAATTCTTAAACTCCACTTTGTTTGTCCAAGTGTCCTTTTCAATGGCTGCAACTTCTAAACTTGTGGCAGTGGAAATATACTGTGTTAATGTTCTCCTGCCACAAGCAATGAGTGCTAATTAGAGCTGGATCTGACTTTGTCTCTCCTTGGTTTATTTAGGACAGCAAGAGCTCTCTTGAATGGCTGTTTGTACAATCAATCTTTTAATCCACTCAGAGGCAGAAGACTATTCAGAGTAAGATTTGCAGTTATTTCAGAGTGCATTTGATTTCTTAGCATCAGAAATAATCTCTTACATTATTAAGCAAAAAGGATTTTTTTTCCCAGAATAGATTTAGTTGTCCACTTACTAAATGTAAATAATAGTTTAAATTATGGTCAGTGTTTTTTTATTTGATGTCTTTATTGATAGCAGTATTTTTTGTTTCATATTTTAGCACTGTATTTTGATGGGAACAACATATTTTTCTGTAAAGAGTAATGGGTGAAATAATGGATAAACATAATTTTTGTCTTGTCAAATTGGATGTTAGAGTACTTTTTGACATTTTGCTACTTTTCACTGGCATTTCAACTTTACTTTCTCTCTATTTTATAAAGAGTTAAACATAGTAGCCTGTCTGTTTCTAAGAAATACTAAATTATGAATAGGTCATCCTTTCTGTGCATGACATTCTCAGGTGTTGATACATCCCCTGTAGATCAATAATTGGTCAAATATCTCTGTCCAAGCAGACCCATGAAATTATTTGTTTTGCTTTACTTTTAGTGACAGGCAATTATTTGAGTACCAAAGAATTGAGTAATAAAACTCCCAAAGTCTCCACTGGGATCAGACACATGACATTTTTTGATGTTTTTTTCTGCAGGAAGTGGCTGGACTGTAAATGTGTGCTTGCATAACTTATCCAGTTGAATCAATCCTATGGGATCTAGAGGTAAATGTATTAGACCAGTGGGACAGGAGACTTCTTATTTTGCAGGCTTTTAAAATGATCCTTGATTGGGACTACCTTGCAGGACTGTAATGCAAATAAAATAATTAACATTAATTTTTAAGTTTTAGGCTAAGCAACCATAGCATTGAAGGCAGATGTTTTACTTTTTAATGTCAAACATAGTATTTCTTGTTATAGAAAAAAGAAATCTGTTATTCATGCACACCTTTTGCTCAGTCAATAAGTTTCAGTTAAAAGGCAGCTGATGCCCAGATGTATTTTTCAAATTTCCCTTGCTAATTAATGAAAACTCTTCCCCCATTCCTTTAGACTTAAAACCTGTGTTTGGTTGTTATGGTACAACTGATTTGTAATTATTTTAAAATTTTAAGTATAGGGAAGTGGTTTCCATTGCTCTTTTTTTTTTTGTTGAAAGACTCAAATTTGAAAGAGAAAATCAACTAAATTTTGACCCATAAGCAGTACATCTATGCAGATCCTGGAGTATTGAAATAGTTATAAATTGCAAATAAAGTGCACCAGGTCTGATATTCAGAAAAATTTTAAAAATTGCATTGTCATGTTTGAAATACATTCCTCCTTCAAGTATTATGTACAAAGTGCTCCTCTGCAGTTTGTTTACATGTTCTAAAGGTTCCCTCCCTCATTATTTCCCTCTGTCTTTTGCAGTCCTGACAGTGTTAAAGCTCTTCTTTCAAGCACTGTGCAGGAGCAACTGCCAGGACACAACTGCCTCATGGAATTTCAGACAGGTTCTCTTTAATGCGAGTTTAAACTAATGCAGTTCACAAGTTAGACCAACACTGTGGTCCTGTTAACGGAAAGATTCCTTAAGAGGTTCTGATTTCCTCTTCCACTCCTTACACTTACGCACAATGGGATTTGCCATTCTGTTGTTTCTTGGGTTTTTCCTGCCACTGGCTTTGGGGTCACCCGCTCCTGCAACTCGCAGACTGTGCTTGAGTTTTGGAGTCTGCAACCAGGGATGTCTCAAAACGTCATCTATACACAGCCTCTGAGATGCATCAGGGTGGAGCAAGTGGAAAATGAGGTTCTTGCACTCCGTAGAGAGATTTTTTGACTTGATGAAGGGAATCTTCCGTTGTTTCTGAACGTGGAGCATTTCCCTGACATTGGAACTATCAAATGGCTGTGAAGCAAAAAGCATTGCATACAGGATAATGCCCAGGCTCCACATGTCTGAAATCCTGGGGTCACAAGGAATATGCTCGAGAAGTTCAGGGGCTGAGTATGCCAGAGACCCGCAGAAGGTGCTGCTGAGAATGGTTTTTCCATTTCCATCCCGAGCCAGGGGTTTTGAAAAGCCAAAGTCTGACAGCTTAAAGTTAAGATCATTATCGAGAAGGATGTTGTCACATTTCAGGTCTCTGTGGGCAAAGTCCAAGTCATGGCAATGCTTGATGGCAGAAGCCAACTGCTGGAATTTGATGCGAGCGGTGCTCTCTTCCATTGCACCCTGGCTGGTGAGGTAGCTCAGGAGGCTCCCCCTTTCTCCCAGCTCCATCACAATGTACACTTTCCCAGACGATGTCTCAAAAATCTCATAGGTTTCGATGATTGAGGGGTGGTGCAGTCGCATCAAAGCCTCCATTTCCCTGGGGAGAAATTTTTCCAGGACGTTCTGAGAAATTTTCTTCTTGTCAATGATCTTGATGGCCACTTTGCACTTGAGGCGGTGGCTGTAGGCAGCTTTCACTTTGCCGTAGGAGCCTTCTCCAAGAGTGTCACCAAGGCTGTAGCCCTTCTTCTTAAGCACCACAGCATCCATCCTGGGAGAGCTGCTGGGACCTGCCCCAGCGGGAGCTGCTCTGCATCCTGTGCTGCTGGGCTCTGCTCCACGCCTGATGGTGCTGCCAGGGGCACTGCTGGCCAGGGTGTGGGGGCGTTACTGGGTGACCTCATCAACAGTTGCCCTGGAAGGATCTTTTGGTCACTTCATGGAATTGCTCTATGACTTCATGGAGGCCAAAACTCAACATGGAGGCACTGGCTGCTCTGTGATGTCACTGACGGTTATCCCTGCACATTGCAACCAGAAAATGGAGATAATTTCTCTATTACATATTTCTCTTTTTAAGATGGTCAGAGTAGGAGGGCCATTTTATATCTTAGTTTTGTAATGCTGTTTTTCAGTTGTACATCATTACTACAACATACTCTGAGTTTTTGGTGGATTTTAGGAAGACAACTAAACCTACCTGATGACTGAAACTCTGTGGAGCTGTGCATAGTGCATTCAAAAACCTTTATTTTTTTCTTTTTTTTTTTTTTTTCCAGTGATATGATAGATCCTGGTTTATTAATAAGTGCTGTTTGTTTAGTTTGATTGCAATAACAGCTGACCAACCTGAATCTTCCAGAAAGTACCAGGGAGTCCCACCAGGTCAGTGTTTTATGTCAGTGTTGTTATGAGAGTTCCAGAAGTCTGGTCCTTATTTCAGAAGAAAATAATTCTATGGATATTCAAAATTACCTCTACAGATAATCTCCTTGTGTGTGCACATTTCTTTCCTTGATTTTAGCACTTAGGGCTAGTAAACTTCCCAAGAAATTGTAGAGAAACATTAATTTTTATTGGCCACAATAAAATTGCAGGGTACAGCCACATAACCAGATTAAAGAATTGAAAATCACAGAAAGCTAAAATCACTTTCAATAATAATAATACAGATCCAACTACTACTACTACTGCTACTACTACTACTACTACTACTACTACTACTACTAATTTTGTAGTTCTCTTCTTCGATATTAGGTAAAATACTCTGAGTGGTTTTCAAACTGATGGCATTCTTTTAAATTGAAGATTTTTTCCTAGAATCTCTAAGGTTACTATAAATGTCAACAAACCAGAAAGTTAAATGTAAATCTGGAATGATAGCAGTTCTCTCTTTTTCCCGTATGAAGTGGTTCCTATTCTTATTGCATCAAGTCTTTTGTTTTGAGTTTAGAGAGGATTTGCAGTGGATATTTAACACATGCTGCTCTACAAATTTTTGTTTTAGTCTTTCAACAGTCACATGGAAAGGAAAATTTTGGGGGAAGAGGAAAAGAGCAACTTCCTGATGTTATTCTGGAGCAAGTGTTCTCAAGGACATGGAAAATTTCAAATTATAGGTGTAAAAATTCAGCATCAGGCCTTTGTCTGTCCTGAAGGTGCATCTGACCTGTGAGAGGGAAGGCATAAACCATTGTGATGTCACTGGAAAGAACAAAGAAGAAAAGTCTTTGAAATACATGCAGGAATGCATAAAGATTTACAGTGGAGTATTACATGTGGTTGTTTCCAGGACATTAATTTCATTGGTTATTTTCAAGTGCAGATAAAAATGTGGCCTTGTGTTAAATGTTGGATAGCCTCATATCACCTACTCATGCCTAAAAGCACTTGAACTATTAGTGTGGATGGCTTACCTTCATTTCAGCCTGCTAATTCTTTTGGAAATCTGTTTTGCATCTAAACATTTTTGTATTTGGTGTAAAGTACCCAAAATGTATCATGCATGCTCTGCCTGTTTGTGTATCTTCTTATAGTCATTCTTTTGAAATTTATATAAAGGGATACCGAAAAGTTTTTTTGTGGTGAAATTATTAAGCAGTGATTTCCACCAGAGCTGTGTGGCAGTATTAACTGAATACTACTACAACCTTTTTCTTCTCACAGTAATTTAAGGAAATGATCATGGTTTTGTGGGAATGCTCATATTTTTACTATTAATATAAATTAAGACAAAATTAAGCGTCAAATCTGAGTGTATCAATTTATGCACTATTTTTTTTGGTGTTGCCACAGGCAGTGGATCTAGAGAGAGGTAGGTGTTTGCTCCCTGTTCTGTAAGATCAGTCGCTGTAAGATAATGTCACCATGGAACCAATGGATTAAGAAAAAGGATCTATATTCAGCAAAGCAGTTAATTCCTTTGATGTTAATGTGGTTCAACTTAATCAAAGTCTAAGTGAGAAGTCAGATCTATTATCAGACATAAATTTTTGTCTCTGTTGGTGTTAATGTAAGATTTTCTTTAGCTAAAACAACTTACTGGTGTTTAATTAGAATTTTGAATAATACTTAGAATCATCAATATTAGAAATTTACCAAATTTATAGAGGTGTTTTTTCTGGTGCCCATCTGTGTCAGTTGCAAATGTAATAGACTCAGGGCTTTAATAATGCAAATTAAATTTTCCAGTAAGAGAAATGCCAATATAAGCCGAGAATTAATTCTGAATCCAAAGGGGGAAGAGCAAACTATTAATTCATTACATCTGGCAGAACAGTTACTCTAGTTACTTTAGTTATATTTGTTCTTAAAAAACAAAAGAAACCAACTCCTCATATGTCAGAAAGACCTGGTTGTCTGTTGGTTTATTTTCCTTGCTCTGCTGTCATCCCCTTTCACAAACCTCTAAGGTTAGGTGATGGAGAGAGAACACTGGAATTCCCACTGCATCAGTGTAGCCCCAAGTGTAGCAGCAATGTCTTGAAAATCAGGTGTTTAACACTGGATCAGGGATCAGTACAATAGGAACTGTAGGGCACAGTGATAGTGGGGAGAATAGCTAGAAAGTAGAAATATTTTAAGCCCTGCATGAGTATTTCCTTGCATGCTAAATTTTCTAGCAAACAATTTTTTTTAAATAGTTTTACAGCACCATTTTATGAAAATGGGGTACCTGGAGCATATCTTTTTCTGGAATAGGATTAATGATGGAATGCAAGGGTCCAGGACCTCACCTCCACACAACCTTAAGTCCCCTTTTTAAAAAAAGCTTCTATTTTCTTTGCCTTTTTTGCATCCGAAGGCTTCATTTGGAGTTTATTGATTATGCTGATAATACATTTTTTCAATAATATTTGAGCTGTTTTTATTGTTCCTGAGCAGCTCTTACCCAGAGCCAAGGCCTTTCCTGCTCCTCACCCACCCCACCAGCGAGAGGCTCCCCAAGGAGCTGGGAGGGGACACAGCCAGGACAGCTGACCCCAGCTGCCCCAAGGGACACCCCAGACCACATGGCACCATGCTCAGCATGGAAATCTGGGCATAAGGAGGAAGGGGGGACGTTCTGAGTGACAGTGTTTTGTCTTCCCAAGTCACTGTTACAGTGCCCTGCTGTCCTGGGATAGCTGAGCTCCTGCCTGCCATGGGAAGTGGGGAATCAATTCCTTGGATGGCCTTGCTTGTGCATGATTGTCTGTCCAAACTAGGACAATGATGTTTTTGCTCTACCTGTTAAACTGAGTTTATTTCAACCCATGTGTTTTCTTACTTTGATTTACTCCCCAGCCCACCAGGGTAAAGTGAGTGAGAGGCTGTGTGGGGCTCAATTACCATCTGGGGTTTAAGCATAAGAGTGTTGAAAGCATTTTCCAACCTTACAGAATTAGGTATTGATTTTTAGTATTTATGATTTTTTTTTTCCCAGAGATTTCACAACACATTTGTCCTGGTTTTTTAATATGAAAGAGTTATCACACAATAAAAGTAATGGATTTTTTAGAGTATTGTCATGGGAAGTACTCTGCTGGCATCAAATTCTTTGCAATTTCCTGGAATATTTATCAATGTCTGAAGAAACTCTTAAATATGGTTTATTTGTATAAAATATCTTTGGAAATAAAAAACTTCAGTTTGACTTTTAATTCCAACCTTGCACATGTGGGTTTTTTATGCCTAAAGTGCAAGATCTTAAATGCAAGTCCTAACGTGGAATTGCAATGTATGGTCTGACTTATCCATGGTTTTCTTCTCTGTAGTTCTGCATTGTAGGAGAGCTGGAGTTGCTGATATTCTATGAAAATGTTAACATCCTGGTGACAACAATTCTGTCAAAGCCATTCATCATATTTTGCCTAAATCTGGCAAGAACAGGCAAACTGAAAAATAAATTGCCCGTCTTAGTGGGGGGAATGGGTTTTTTGGTGACCTAAAGGTGAGTCTTGGGTCAGAATTAGGGATGAGGTAAAATCCTTTTATTTCATATCCTTCTCCGCTCTGCAGACTTGGATGTTGCAGATGTTTTTCTCTGGATTGACAAGAGTTTATATTCTAAGACCTATCAAAATAGTTTTTCACAAAGGTTCAGTGAATTAAGACTTTAAAAACAAGCAAAAAAGAAAAAAATAATAAATTTTTCAAGTGATTATTCAACATATTTGTGTTTTAGGTTAGTCTTTTGAGTGTAAGATCACTAGAAAGTCTTTTTTTAAATTTCCTAAATTTTTTTCTTATGAATACAGTTCTTGGAATAAGTACATGCTGTGAATATCAAGTGTGAAAATAGTCCAGGTTTCACAAGAACAGGTTTCATAAAAAAAAAGACAACAGACTGTTTCTGTCAAATAGTCACTGCTTGGGGAATGTTTTCTTCAAAGGATATAAGGGCATTCTTAGGCATTTAAATTGAAAAAAAACCCAGTTAATTAAAAATAAATCCCACATGCTGGATGAAATACATGGCAGCTAGGGTGGTAATTCTTTTAGGTTTATATTCTATACAGAATTTGAGAAATCCTGCCTTACCTGTCATGAAATCCTTTTGTGTCAGAGTCAACCAATGTGAGGAGATAAACTGATGGAATAACAGAGCACACAAAATGCTAGCTTAGGTAAAATGCACACTGCTGATAACCCACTAAGCCCACTAAGGGTATGCTAATCCTAATTTATGTTAAATCGTAATAAAGACAGTTTTGTTTATTGCTTGTAGCCATGAGCACCTGGAAGACTGACTAATCCCATCCATGTGTTGGGGACAATCCAGCTGCTTTTGTTAACTCAGAATGCTGAAAAGTTTGTATTTGTGAGTTGTTTTTGTTGGTGTTTTTTCAAGCAATTACAGAGGCCCTTTTCCCCATTGTATCAGGAACTGGAACAGAAGAAGCATCCCAAATAAAATGGATGATGGGATTTTTGGAGCAAGAGGACAAAATCTAAATAGGCTCGCTGTGTTTCCAGCCAAATTTTACATCAGAATATCTCTGATATACCAATGCAAAAATAGATTCACAGCTTTCATTGTAGCTGTGTTTCTGTTTGGTGTTGCACATGTAATTAGACATAACTTTCAGATTTTTCAGGATTCTGAAGGATTTTATTCAGGAGGCCATGGGTGGTACCATGGAAGTGAAATGATAAATGATGGGCAGAGGAAAAGGGACAGAATAAACAGAATCTCAGGAGAATAAGGCCATAGGAATGGGGAACACCTAAGCCCACTGTACAAAATTTCATGTTTCCAGTTGCATTCTTTTTCTTATTATAGGCTAAACCTATGTTCTCACATGTTGCTGTCTATGTATCAGGTACAGGTTCTTGGCCTGATACATGTATTCACCCAATTACATCTATCATGGATTGTGCCATCAGTTGGCAATAATTGTTTTCTGTTTCTTGAATAGAATTTCTTCTTAAACTGTAGGTAGGAGCACCCAGGTTAATATAAAGTCTTATTGTGAAATATTTTTCCCTTTAGAATAATTCCTGCCCTGGAAATGTGTTCATTTTAATGACTTCAAATCATCCACTTTAAAAATCATGCAAGAATTGTAGTGTTTTTCATCTTCTATTGTTAAATCTTTGAGCTGTTCAGGAATTTCTTGTTCTTAATGGTTTCATTTTCTGCCTTGTCATGATGGAAAATATGCAACTACTGTTAAGTGACAGCTATATTCTCTGTACTATTTTGAAGTCAGCCCATAGAAAGATCACTTGCAGTGTGGAAATTTGGACCTAATTATCTATTCATTACATACCGTAAAGTATTTCTTGAAGGAATTTTTCATCAGGTTGTAGTAAAACAGACATAAAGAATTAGGGGCTAAAGATGATCATATATTTCACAGTTTGTACCAAATTTGTGTGTGAGTGCAAATGCTTCGCAAAACCTTTTGATTCTTTTCATGTTTAACTCATGGTTTTTGCGATTTCATGGATTTTCTTGCCAGTTAAAATTAGATTTGATTATTTTAGAAAACAAAATTAAAAATTTGCAGTGTTCATAACTGTAATAGAGCCTAAAGTGATTGCCATATCTGTAATAATTTCATGTGGATTCTTCTTACAGACAGCAGAGAGCAGCAGTGTGATGACTTGAATCAGAAGGAATGATATTAACTAACTAACAAGTTAAATGCTTCCAAAAACTTATTCCCAAAAATTTCCCAGTTATTCCCTGGATACTGGTGCAATTCTTTTCAGAGACTTTTGCAAAAGAAATTAGGAGATAGTTAAAAAAAAAAAAAAACCAAAAAGACATTTCCAATAAAATAACTATTATGATAATAATTGTCAAACAGGTTGTTTTCATACAGTAAAAGATGTTACAGCAGAGGGTGGGTAACTAATTAAAAGAAATGAAGGATTAGTGTCTGAGCTGTGTTTAGAACTGTCCAAAATGATGATGTAAAGCAAAAGACAAACATTAACTCATAGACTATAGTTTAAAGAAAAAATTCACTTGAATGTGTACTTAATAGTATGTAAGCTGATAAACTCAATAACACGAATTTTTGGAAATCACTAGCTGTGTCTACAGGTAATTTGCAAGTCAGTATTTTTGTTTGTCTTAGGAGTTCATGGGTACAGATCAAACCACTTTAAATCATTCAGAGTAGAAGCCATCAAGTACAATAGGAAATATTGTTTCGAATAGCATGAAATTACCTTTTTTTTTTTTTCATGTATCCCACTTCATTTGATATTTTATTAACTCAAAGCCCAAATTTGCAATTTTGGATTTTTTTTACCAGTGACGTGTGCTTTACCCTCCATTATTTTCTGTTGTAAAAACAGGATGTAGACTCTGGTGGGTAATGAACAGATACAGATGCCTAAGAGTCAGATAAATTATGCTGTGTCCCTTCATTCCAGGGAAGCTGCTCCCCTGAAGGATGCCAGCAGAGGCTGCTGCCCTGATGATTGCCCTTTGGAGTCTGGATTGCACCTGCATTCCTGACTTCTCCTTAGGTCTTTGCATTTCTGCAGACAGCTCTTGGGGACAAAGGCCACAAATTACATGCAAAGAAATTAAACAGCAAGCATGGAGCATGAATGTGATGTGCTGAGAATGGCATATGGTTTATAAGGAGTATCACAGTGTTGCTCATCTTAAAATAGAACTGAAGAGAGATGCACGAAATTTCTGCCAAGCTGATTGCGGGCCTGAGTTTGTGTGTCCCATCTGAGTCAGAAGAGACAGCAAGTGGCATTTTCTGATGGTTGAATTATTGAGGTAGCTATGTGGAAACTTTTTTTACCCAT
>PYHW01010359.1:2433007-2450814 GCA_013186435.1 Turdus rufiventris | reverse complement strand
TTTTTTTTTTTGTATGTGTGACAGAAATTATGCTGATTAATAATGTTCATAAAGGGGCAAGATCACAGGCATGGCTATCTCTGAACATTACCACAGTTATAAAAGTATTTATTTCTCAGTGGTATCATTAAAATAAAAATATTTTATGCAAATGTATTTAAGTTTCAAGATAATTATTCAGATTGTGGGAGTTACATTAGTGTCTTTTTAATGACAAATGACATTTTCCCTTTCTATCATTCTGGACGTTTTCATCCGACTCTATTAGAATTGATAGCTCTGTTCCATGCTAAAAAACAGCATCTAAACTTTTAGTTTTCTTAATTGATTATATGACAGACCATGAGCAGCAACTAAATTTTAATGTACATTAAGATAAAATTAGCATAATACTAAATAAGGTTTCAAGTGTTTATATCTATGTTCAGCTCACAAAGCTGTGCTCTATTCAAATAAAAATAGAATATAGGTAACAAAAAACACCATGGACAGGACTATTGTCTTTTGCTGCCCATCAAGTGCTTAAGTAACCAATAACCAATTTGATGTATTTCTTACCTTTGCAAAACTCAAAGACACTAGAGTTCTGTGTGGTTATGTGCAATCTTAGGGATGTAACATTTCAAATCAGTAAATTGATTCAGTACAAGCGTGTTAACCCAAATTTGGAAAAACCAGTAAAATCAGTGCCTTCTGTTATTCTCTAGGATACAATGAACTGTATTGTGAACCAGATTTGGCTGAGTGTATGGAAACAGAGCCTGATAGACTCTATTGAATTAATGGATGCCAATTAAAACCTTTAGAGATTAAGAATATCTTCCTGTTCAATAGCATTTGTTATCTTAGTTTTCAAAGCTTGGGATATTTTTCCTATTTCTAAAAATAGTAAGGATGTTCCTAGTGAAACATACTTACATAGCCTCAAACCCAATTTGTTTCAACAATTTTTATTTGCCTTTTAACCACTTTTTAGTCATATATTCAACATATTTCATGGCAGTATAAAAAGCCATCTTTTCTTTCTTGCTGTCTTCTGCGTGCTCTTCATCTTATAAGCATTAAAAGAGCCTTCTGGCTTGAATGTTAGGTGATCTTTATCCCCATTTCATTATATCAGTGAAAGAAAACAAACAGTATTTTAAAAATGTAATTGAACTCTAAAACAAAAAAAAAAATCTAATTACCCCAGGCAGTAAATGAGAATGGGCCACTTAAATTTTAGTTTGAATGCATTAATTTTTTTAGTATAAGTCTATTTCAGTTACAGTAGGCTACAAAATAGATGAAGTTTTCAAGGCATAATTTTTTATCTATTGTAATAAGTTTTCACAGTCTTACAGGTCAAAATGAGTTCTGTAGTTTTAAATTAATCTTTTGGATATTAATAGCTTAATGGCTATGGAATTTATATGAGGATCATGATAATTTTTTAAACTTTAGGCATGCTATAAAGGCAATATAAAAAGTTGCTCAAATTATTAAAAATTAGTCTTTTTTCATTAACAGGGAAGCAACAGAATTAATGAGATATCAGATAATCAGAACATTTGCACAAGGTGCAAAATATTCCAGAAAGCAGGTTGCGTTCATTGTGCTTTTCATCACTCAGCACTGTTGGTTCTCTTCTGCATTTCAGTGCCAGCTGAAGTTCAATGCCGATAAAAGGTCATTGGGGAATGAATGGATTTCAACACTACTTTTAATTTATGAGCTATTGCTCATTTCACTGCTTCAACATTGGAAGAGATACATTTTCTAATCCTGAAGTTATTTGAATTAGCTGCTTAGAATCTTTTTGTAAATTATGATACTCTGAAGCACCTCATTTTTACATTTTTGTGCTAAGAACTTATTGAAAAAAAACCCAGTGTGTGCTGTACATGTGCCAAAGCAGCCCATGAGAGGTTTGAATATCTCTGAGTGGCTTGGTGCCAATGACATCTTGAGCTGACTCTGTTGTCTTAAAGTAACAGTCTAGAGTCAGTTTTAAGCTTAAAAAATAAAATCACCACAGTATAAAGCTCTTGCTGTTTATAAGCAGAATAAAGGGAAGATATTTGAGTTCAGTGGGCTGATTGGTATGAGATGATGAGATTGCCTGCTTAGCTTTTCTGAACAAACACAGTGGAAGGATGAAATGGTTTGATAAAGATTCAATTGCATACACTTAGAATGTGCCTTCTCTAAGTTCCATGTTCCATAGGTGACTTTGTTTTGAAAAAGGATTAATAGTCTTGCCCAGCAGGAAAGGCACATGGGGATTGTAACTTATGGGGTATTATGCAGGTGAGAGTTATAAACAATTTATTTACAGAAAGAAAATGTGGTACCATTGTAACTGTGTTCATTTGCTGCCACTGTTCATTTGTAAGGTATCAGTTAGGCCTAGTGGCACCAGTAATGAGTGAATATTGAAAGTTGTAAGTGCAGGATTAACATTTCCAAGCAGAGGAAGAGAATGTTTTTGGAGCATTTAGACTTCAAATGGAAAGCTATGGACAGCACCAAACTTTCTAGATCATTTCTGTGGAAAGTAAATAAGGCTTTGAGGTCTACTCACCTGCCTCCAGTTGTCAACCAGAGTTGATGCAAAAATCAAAGATGATTTTCTAAGGCATTTTTCTCTTCCAAATTCAAACCATATCTTGTATGTTTCTAGGGCGTTTTTGGTTTTACTCTAAAGCTGTGGAACCATCCCAAAGAGGCATCTACAGCTTAGCTTTGCGTTTCACGCTTGGTTACATGGGCTTCATTTGCATTGTCACAGGCTCATCCTCATGGAAATGTCATTCTGCAGGCAGATGCCGGGTGTCCACTCAATGACAGACACAAGGGGTGTGACAGATACAGGTTAGGTGCTGGTTACCTGGATTATCAATTACAGATAAAGCTCCTTCTGGCAGATGGATGGAGCTCTAAGAGCCATCTCCCAGGTCTCTGTGATGGGCATCTGCCCAGGAGCACACATTGGCCTCTTGTTGCATTCCAGAGAGAGAAAAGCCCTCATTAGGGAGCTCAGTGATTTATCCAAAGGCAAATATGCCATGCTAAAACCAAGCTGCCCTGTTGAGGCACTGCAAGAAAAAGAGCACAATCTCTATGAAGGACAGTGCTGCTCTTGTTAAATGCAATGCACACTTCTGTTTTGGCAATATCAAATTGAGGCATTCAGAAGGCATCAGGTTTAAAAAGAAAAAAACCCACAACAAACTAATGAAATTTAATACATTACATTAGTATAAATTTATCCTTGATTTTGGCTGCTGGAAGATTGGTGTCTTTCAAGCTTTTCTCTGTACTCTAAGTATAGGGATGGAAACTTTTTTCTTAATGAAAACTTAAAACCAAAGGACATAACCTCATTCTACCTACCAGAATTTTCAAATGTAAAGGGAATAAGCAGCATGGTCAGTCATCACCAGACAACTAGAAGAAATTCTATTGTGGCACAACTAAACTCTCATAAGCATGTGGATATTTTAAAGTGACAAGAACAAATTCAACACCCACTCCAGTTCACAGGTGTCATAAAATGGGACTAAGACTATGACTTTGTTCTTGGCAAGCTTCAGTTTTCTTTTACTGGTTTGAGTACTGAAACAAAGGGATTATATTCTGTAGTATAATTAACAAGAGAGATTTACATGAAAAAAAGATGAAAAAAGCATATTAAATAGTTCTCAATAGATTATTTATTCAGTGCTTAGAATGACATTGATTCCTCATACATCCTCTAGACAGTAAAATAATGGAAACCACATTTGAGGAAAGAAATGACCATCAAATATGAAAATAGAGATACTTCTGGCCCTACACTGTCAGATTTTTTATTTGAAATCATAAGAAAAAAGCCAAAACAAGCTGAGAGAAGTGAAAGGACATTGGCTATTTTAATCTAATTTTTAAAACCCTCTATTTGTTTATTCCCTGTAAAGCCAAAGCAAGATTCTCTTCAGATGGCAAGGTTTTTCCATGTCTTTCTGTAGAATTATCATTGCTAGATTTTTCTTCAAAGTAAATTCAATGGCATCATGAAACTTGTGCATTGGAATTGTGCATTCTGAATCTCAAAAAGCAGCAGAATATTCCCTTGAAACTTTAAGTACTTTCTCTCATCTCAGCACCTAGTTTAGAAACTTTACATTCAGCATTTTTTTTCCACAATCCACTTCTTTTTGTTTTATTTTGCTCATGGTTCATGTGTTTCTAGGGGTCTGTAAATACCAGTTGGTAGCACAATACCTGAATACCTTCTACATTTTCTGTATCTAGTCTTAAACACCTTACTGTTGTACCTTCCAGAGCAAATCTTGCATACTTTAGCTCTTTCCAAGGAAAAAACCATCAATGTCAAATTAAAATGGATTGCAGAACTTTGCTCTTTATTCTCTGTCAGGTATTTCTTGACAGCCTGGAATTTGCACTAACCTCTGTTTGATCCTTGACACTCTTGACAATCTCAAACTGGAAGTTTGTTAAAGGGTGCCAACATATCTTGCATATTAACATCTATATTAAAGTAAAGTTTTAAAAAGAATTTGAATAGCATTTGGCACCAGATAACTTTTAAATGGTGACAATTATATGCTATTATCATTGGATATATAGTTCCTGATCGTATCAATTGACATATAATTTGGCAATGGTTTTTGATTTCTCTCTGGGAAATCTGCTGGTTCAGTTATACCTGCACATTCTATTTCAGGAATAGTTAATGAAATTGCTTATTTCTCAGGTGGAATTTTTTTGGCATATTCAGGTAGCATATACATTTTATTGGGCTATAGTTGAACACTATGAAATGTGATGGACAGAATGGTAAAATTTCTACAGTATTTATTTCAGTGTGAGAAGGAGCTCTTGGCTAACACTTGTCTGCTGTGAACTGTCATGTACTACACAGGAGAGCAAAATTTCCTCTTGTTTATGAGCTGGTTTGATCTTGGTCAGCACAGGTTGGGTACAAAGGCCTGCTGCTCCACCTATCTAATCCCAGAAGCAGGGTCATGTCCCACTTCCTGGGTGCAAGGACAGCACAGAAAAATAAAGGTAGTTTTCTATGAACACAGTAGCACCTGCTTCAGCCCTTGCAGCTGTTAGCAAAACACTCTGTTATCATGCCCGGAATGCTAACAGTTTAACTGTGGCAAATTTGAAAGTTTAAGAATCATTTCAGATAAAAGACCATCCTATGATGCTTTTTTTCTCTAGAGGGGTCATTGTAGTCCTCAGATCCTTGCAAAATTTGAACTTGCTGTCTTTTTCTCAGAAAAATTGCCGGTGATTACAACTGAGGAGAGACTGCAAGCCATGACATGGTAATTATTCTAAGAAATAATTAGGAAGCAGAACAGAAAAATATTACTGAAGAATTAAGGCAGCTGCATTATAATTTAAAGCAAAATTGCTGAAACTTACATCCATAAAGGGGTGATATTTTTGTGACTTAGATGTGGAAAATGTAGTCATCTTACCAAATATCTAATTTTTTTTTTTTTACCCCAGGAGGTCATAGTCATGAGAATTTGAGTCAGGGGTGGTTCTGAGAGCATCCAGCATCTTTTCCTGAATCAGAATGGACTGTATCTAAAGCTTTCTCTCTAAAGTTCTCTAACAAGTTACTGAAAACATACAGTAATGGGTATCACAGTGTCCCTAGTGACTTCTATCAATGTTCACTGCCCTAATTAGAAAATCTGGGAAAAGCCAATACAAAATCTCCTCACTGTACTTTAATTTCCTTATGACTACTCTGAACGTAATGGACACAGAGAACAACTTAGAGACTTTTTCTTTGCAGTAGAAAATATGAGAAATTCTTGTTTTTGTTCAATCCTTTATGAATTTAGTCCTTAAAAGAAGTGACCAATGCAAAGAGAAGTTAATTCAAAATGATGGGTGCTGTTGAGTCGGTTAACTTCAGGGCTTGATCTGATGCTGATTGAAGTGATAGGAAAGTGATCCTGAATCACAGGAAGTACATTTTTGCCACATAAAGTGCCAGTGCCCTCATTCCTCTGCAGACAGACACGAAGATTTCTGGGCAGCCCAGAGCTGGCTGAGCTTCTCAGATACATTAGCAGTGTTAGCTGCACCATGTCCCAGTCTCTCGCCAGCTGGACGAAGGGGACGGAGCCATCACACCATCCAGGATACCCAGATGGTGTTCTTTACTTTTAATTCCCTGTGCTTTTGCTCTCTGCTAATGTGCTTCCATGACCATGTTTGCCATCTATTTATCTGTGTGTGTAAAATTAAATTTCCTTGTTTTGTCCTCCCCTTTTATTTCCTTGAGTTGTTTTACATGGTGGCATCTGTGGAGTGCTGTAACTTAATTCCATGTTTAACATGCAAATTGAAGACAGGCAAACTTAAAAGTTCTACAGATTTGTTCAAAGTTCCTACAGTTTACTTTGGAGCTTGACAGCATCCATTAATGTTTTTAGTATTGTTGCAAGCACCTATGCTTACAGATAAAAATAAGAAAGCAGTTTGAATACATAGAAAAATTCAAGGCAGTTACTATTCACTCTCTCATTCATTTGTGAAGTATATAATTCTATCTTAGAAGCTTTATACTGTAATATTAAGAGTAGTCATTTCAGATCAAAGGAGTGAAGCTGAAGTTATTTTGAAAAGATGTAATAATTTTTATTTTTTATTGATAAACTTATTTTGCAGTTGGGTTGACATTTTATCACATGCCCTTCTTTGCCCTTCTATACTCTGGATTTACCCTTGTCTGGAGTACCTTATTTTAGCTTCCTTTTTCATGGTCTGCATACTTTAGAGTTAAGTTTTATGTACACTGTAGGAAGCAGAAAGACAACTACCTCTGAAGTTAAGAGAAAGAAATTGCAGGCTGTAAATGCATTTTGGGAGAAGTCTGGTAGTCTTTATCTCCAGATAATCGTGGGTATTCAGGAAGCATGCACATCTATAAATACTCCACTTCTGATTTTTTGTTATTTATATTTACATTCACAATTACTGGACAACTTCAGATTTTTCCAGACTGGCACAGCCTGGAAAAAGCTTGACTTGGGTACCTCCATGCAAAAGGAACAGAAACCCTCTATGCTGGCACACAGATAATGAAATGGTATGGCAGCAACATCACTTGCATAATTATGCTTCAGTTTATGCTGAAGAAAGCAGGCATTTCCAGCTTAATTGCTGCCCTTGTCTCTGAGAGGTCTGTTCCTTCCAACTTCTTTTTCTCTTAAGAAATTTATCTACAGTGCAATTAAGAACACAGGAAAACCAAGCAATGAAAATGTGTGAATATGCAGGCAGCAAAAATACTTCATGAAGTGTGCAGCATGCAGACATTTTATTTCTCCTTCCCCTCATGCGATGCAAATTAATGACTTTACTAGTGGTGTAAATAAGTATTTCTTGCAATTTGTGTTTAGAAATTGAAATTTAGAGTGTAAGAGAGTAACTGGTTTACAGGTTTATATTAATCTATTTAATATCTACATCCTCCCAGATGTGTTTCAGTACCAATAGAAAATGCCACTTTTACCATTTTTTTGAGTTATGAGACTTTGTCCAAGCTTATGGCATTCAAAAGAAGATTAAATCCTGTATAAGGCTAGAAATAAAATACAGTAAACTTTTCTAATTTGTTATTAAACCATTGGTAGATAATTTAAAATCCTTTACTCAGGCTGCTAGAGTGGTGTTGAAACCCTTAAAGCATTCAGATGGTTCAGTAATTGGACACATCTGATGCCAAGACTGCAAAACTTTGATGAAAGCTGTGGCTTTGTTTTTGCTGTAGATAGATCATGTTCTTTGCTGCAGTGAATTAAAACAAAAAACTTCAGTAATGTCTTTCCATGTTGTATCAAAATCTAGCAGTCAGAGTCCAGTGAGTCATGTCAGCAGCAGAGCTAGTAAATGAATTTATGTTTGTGTCTGAATAACCATCCCTTTAAGTTTGTAATGGATCTCCTTTTTAAGAGCTGCTAAGTATGCAGCAGTTGCCTGAGCTATATGGACTTCCTCATTAGGCTGATGAACTTCAAAGCAATTGGAGTTCCTTCCAAGTATGAAGGGAGGGCACACAATGCATTTCAACTGAAGTTAAGGATAAAAGTACATTAAAAAAAATTCCAAATAATTAATTTATTTTTCAACTAAAAGAATGCATATTTTTTTTTTTATCCAGCAATCATTCTTTTCCCTTACCATTTCTGATCTGCAAAATTAAGTTTTTCTTGAGTGAAGGCTTTTACTGACCTCATGTGTACCAGATTTTCCTCTGTGGAGTTCAGAATAGGTATATAACCTATGAATGAATTCTGGCCACATTTTACTTCCTACTAGGGTAATTTAGATTGGATATTTGTTTAGTTTTATTAGAGTTAACATTTAAAAGATTTACAATAGAAAGCCTATTATTTTCCATTTTAACAAATCTCATTCTGGAGACAGATTATTTTATTGATTTTAGCATTAAGCAAAAAAAGCACAAATTCTAATTTACGTCTGGAATATAGGAATGAAACCTAAATCTTTGACAAAATGTGAACTTCATGGGCTGCAGTGCAGTTGTCTCAAAGTTATTTCAGATTTCAGTCCAAATAAAGTGTAGGACACGGTTATTTCCACACAGTAAAATTCTTCGCTGTGGTGAAGATAATCTAGTATGTTTTTTAATGACCAGTAAACTGTGAGAATAAGACTTTAAGGTACAGATTAAAACAGTTCCCATTTGAAGTTTAGTGTTCCTTTTCTCATGTATTAGACCATGAAAAATATTGTATAACAAGAAGAGGAGGGAGCCATAGTACAGTGGGTGCTTCTGAGAGGGAGTCTTGTAGAAGGTTTATGAAAGAACAGGCACTTCTAGCATGTATGTGTTGTTTGTCCTTCCATTTCTATGTGTTCAATGTGAGATTTGTACTAATAAACACTGAGGAGGTGGGCACTAACCTGCTCTGTGGGAGTAGATGAAGTGTTCTGCCTTGAAAGGAGGAGTGCTGGTGAATGAGGCTGGATTGCCCCAGGTCAGCTGCACACACCTGGCTGCTGCTGCGCCTCTGCAGGGCTGGGCCCTGAGCATCAAGGCAAGGCATGACCTATTTACAGGTGTAATGCTTTCACAAGAGCTGTGAGACATGTGTGGAGGCAGGAGGCTGCAAATAAATGTCACCGCATTGTTGTGTATTATAGTGAAAAATGTTTTCTTAGAGGGATCATATTCTTGTGGGACTTTACAAGTGCTGAAGGTATTAAACATTCCTCTGTGTTTATGAATTAGGCTGTTAAATTCCTTTTCTGGATTTACCACCAGAGAAAAGCCTACATTTTTTGTAGGGGTGTGACATGACATTTGTTTTTCTTTTCTTGGGGTTACGTGCTACTGTGCGATGTGATGTACTTGGACAGTACTTACCCTGCGTGAGAGGGGATCCTCATTCCAAGAACTGAAAAGATAACATGAATTGAAGTTTGAAAAGCAATTTTTGCAGGCTGAAGAAGCTGGCATTTTTTGTTAATTTATTTATTTTACCCCCAAGAAGGGAGAAACAAGAAAAATGTATTTCATAAGTGTGCATGACTGCTTACAATTTTGGCAGTGGAGCAGAGTCTACTGTCCCTCAGGTAAAGTAATTTGCTTTCTTACTGCTTATGGGCATACTAAAAATGTAGCATTTTGCAAGAAGGCAGTGAAACACACAATAGATGATCATTTTTGTGATAGAAAATGCCATATAAATGACTTGGTCTTCTATGACATGAGTTTACAGAGCTTAATGGAGTATCAGAACTATATATATTTGCACAATTGTATGTCAGCAGCTTTAAGATCAAGGAGAAGTCATCCTCCATTGAAGTTGTACCTATTTCAATCAAAACACTATGATTTTTATAAAAGTGAAGCCTTAGGTGTGCTTTTCTGAGAAGTGGGAAGGCCAAGAGAAGTGGCATTTAGAGGAAGTACAAGGGAGGACCAGCAGTGTACAAGGAGCTAATTTTATTACTACTTCTTCTTTTCCTCACTGTTCATTTTCCTTTCCTGTTGCTTGGTGTTCCAGTTTTTGTGAACTGCCCCAGACTGAACTTGATGTTTATCACAGATGTGTTTGCTGTGACCTTGAATATCTTGAGTATTATATGGGTACTGAGCCAAGAAGTAATGATTTCACAAAGTCTGCTAGAAAGAACTGGATCATGAAGAGAAGTTGTGGATTGCCCAAATGGTGCAATGTTATAACTCAGATTTTCTGTGGGACACAGGTTTAGGCTGAGCAGGTGATTCTTTATCAATTACTTAAAAAAGTAGCACTGCTGTACAGCATATAGGTAATCAATGACAATTTGTCTCTGGTGCTGATCAAATTAATTGTCATTCCAAAGGAAGGTTAAATATTTTTTGCAGTTCCATACTATGTGTTCTACTCAAAAAGGAAGCTGAATTATTTTCATCATCATCTTCCAGCTATTCCTAATTTTCTCAAATCAAGAATCTTTTGGATTTTTTTGTCTGTTTTAATCAAGCGGATAAAAGCAATAAAAGAATCAATGTCTGGACAGAGTCAAGAGGAAATACGGACCAAATTTTAACAACTGTATGAACAATTTACCAAAGATCTTATTGTCTGAAATCTTTAGATCACGGTGACATTTTTAAAGCAGACATTGCACTTCATTCATAAATCTCTTGCTGTATTATGCTGTTGATTCAATAATACAATTACAGAGGATCTATTTGGTCTCAGAATACTTTTTTATTGTACTTTTTCCATTTGTGAGCAGAAACTAAAGTTGCTTGGGTAGCAATCTATGACAATGCTTTAGAATTTGTAGTTCTGGTGATTTTCCATGACTTATGGAATTAAATAACCGAATGCATTTTTTATTACAACTTTCGTTAATTATTTTCAGTAATGTGTTGTGCCTGAAACTCTGTTTAACCCTTCTGTATTGAGTAGCAAGTCTGATTTGATAATTTTAATCCATCTTTCCCACATTCACTCATTCAATCCCAAATAATATTGCATTATGAAACATAGAAGAGCTAATTATATATGAGTGTTTTTATGATGTTAATACAAGTTAGACCGAAATAATTTGCATGTAGCAATGTTTTTACCCTGGTAATAATGGTTTTGAGTTACTGCTGTAGGAGATATTCAAGCTTGAGGGATATGCCAGATATTCAGACTGACTAAAGAAGTATCTGAAACCCCACAGCTCTGCTGGTCCTGGTAATGGGAACCTGGATTTTTCATAGAGGAAAGAAAGCTGAATGAATGGCATGTATTTACTTTACAAATTCCATACTGTTTAGGGTGTAGAAAAATATGTGAAAGTCAGCATAGAAGATCTGTGATTGAAATCTTCCCATGAATGTATTACCACTTTGAAAATTCCTCCTTTCCATCTACTCTGATTCTGATACGCACACGGTGGGAATCTTGAGTGTGTCTGTAAACACCAGGAAGGTGGCAGTGATGCAAGACCAGTGACAGGGGGAATTGGAAAGAAATCACTGGACCAGTACAGTGTCCTATTTTATTCATGAAACACTACAATGTACAATTTTTACTTTTATTTTTTATTTTTAATTTTTATTATGGGCTGACTTTAATTAACAAATTTGGCAATTATATAAACTGAAATGATGCACAGAAAGGAGAGAACACCAATATTCTCAGTTCATGGGAGCATTCTGTGTATTGCTTGCAGAGTTGGAGCTCGTTATGTTGTTTACCTCTGGAAATTATCCTTTCTGTATTTCTTTTTCTCAAGCGGCAGCTTCTCTATGACTGTGTTGACTGGAGTATTGAGATATGAAAAGGTAATCCTGTAAGAGTTGGGATTCAGTAGCTATACAGAAAAAGGAGAAAAAAAAATCCTACTATGCTCAGAGAAAAGCCTAGACCCTATAATTAAGATAACATTTCATTTGACAACTGAACAGGAGCCAGACCTTCAGTCACTTTGGAGCTGGTATATTGCCAACAATTATTTTACATCTCTTTAGTTGCCAGATATTGTTGCTCTTCTGCTGCCTGGCAGGGCACCAATGATGCTGATCTATGATCCAACCAAACAGGAAGAATAAATTAACAGGAGTGTAACTGGTACATTCTCAATCCACCAGAATTAACCACAAGTGCAAAAGAGACAGTCATAAAATTATGACTGCCTGAAGGGTAGACCATGTTTAAGATTTTTTTTACTGAATAAGAATGTGGAAGGCTCCATGACAATGAGACTGAACTCATTGGCTCTCAGATTTTAAGAAAATATTTTAAAAATTTCTAAATTTTGTATTTTATTCATGCTACTACGTGCACACCTTGAGTTTTCCAATTCAAAGAGCAAGGTCTTCTGAACGATTTTCCTATTTATGCTGGATTTTTACACATGGCTGCTGTTTATTGTTGAGCATGCAATACCACATACATCCCACTTGGAAAACTGTTTGGAGTAAAAATCTCACAGGTTTTTCAGTAGCTGAAGTAACATTCATGTAATGTGGATATGTGCTTGACAGCTCCTGGTGGTTCTTCAGTAAACCTCTACACTGGGGTATCAATTTCTCTCTAGCAGTTCTTAGATTTGCTGGTGTTAATGCTCAACCCTCCACAAAAAAAAAAAAAACCAAAAAAAACCAAAAAAAAAAACAAAACCAAAAAACCAAAGAAACACAAAACAAAAGAAAACAAAATGAAACAAAACACACCTTCATTTCTTCCCTCTTAATTGTAAGTAAATGTCCCAGGAACTAAACCTCAGCTTGACACCAAGGTTCTGATGAGAAATGGGAGACTGAGAACGCTTCAAGTGATTTGGTGAATTTGTGTTGTACAGGACTTTCACTTCCATATACTCACACAACTTGTTTTCATTGTTTGTAGTTTAATTTGAAATTATTTGTTCTGGTGTATTTTTAAAAAAAAAATTGATAAAGGGTTGTAATGCATAATCATAGAATCATAGACGGGCTTGAGTTGGAAGTGACCTTAAAAATCCCCCTGCTCAGCCCGCTGCCATGGGCAGGGACACCTCCCATGGTCCCAGGTTGTTCTGAGTCCCATCCAGCCTGGGCTTTAACATTTCCATGGATGGAGCAGCCACAGCTTCTCTGGACAACTGCCAGGTCCTCAGCACTCTGACAGGTGAGGCTGACAGGTCAGCAGTTCCTAAGGTTCTCCTCCCCTTTTAAAAATGAGAGCAAGGTTTCCCCTTGCCCACTCTCCTGGGACTGCACTGTACTGCCATGACTTAGCTGCTCCTTGTTTCTCTGCCTGTGGAATTGCTTCTTTCCTTCTACTTTGAATCAGTGTCAAATATTTCCCATCATGGTTTGCAAACTGAGATCATTGTCCATTGCTCACTCTTTGCTCATAACTAACTCAGTGAGCTTAGATTCATAAATACAAAATCCTTAACATAAGCACATTCTATTCTAATTTGTGATATTGTTTTCTAATGAAAAATGAAATGAAGATTTTTAAGTAACATAATAGTAAGAGCAGATGGAAATCTTATCTTCAGAGTTCTAAAGGGAGCCCAATGTAGAAGCTTAATTGAATTTCATGTAAAAGGACAATGTTTTGGTTCTTTAATTTAAATGGAAGTATTTGGTATTCCCAGAAGAAAACATTTCACTATTGCTTTTTCCTTTGCTGTTAAATAGCTCATCTCATCTAGGTTTTGTATATTTACATAGTGTACTCTGATTTTTTTTTCTATTGGACTTACTGAGTGATTATTTTTGATAAGAAATGTTTTTAAAAATAAAAGCTGCACATAGTTTATCTGAAAACTTATTTTCATAAATATGATTAATAATCTTTTTAGTGATGGATGATGAGAAAGTTGATGTTGGTATCACTGTGATTAAATACAGAGTTAAATCATGTGCAGAAAGACTTGTTGCTTCAATGTACGATCATATTGTCCTTCCCGGCATCCTTATTTAGAATGGCACTGTCTTTCAAGCTAAATACATAAAGCAGTACTAACAAGTTTTCACAGCTCTGCTTTAGGGTACTTGAAGGTTTATTTATATGTTATATCTCAAAATCTTGCCTCTGAAGCTGGAGCCCTGCCATCTGTGGTTAACTGTGCATTAAGGGGATTGCTGCCAATACAAGTGTACAAGACGACAAGCATGATCAGTTGGAAATTATCTGCTAGGAATAAGATATAAGCACATTTAGGATATAGCTAGAGCCTTGGATTAAGGGAGGGTGTTAATTTTCAATGACACATATGGTTGTTCTTCAATACTTCCCTACTTTAAACCCTCTGTAGCTCTCAAAGGATGTATTCCCACATCCCCTTTCCCCAGCTACATAATTGCCAAATAAATGGAGCTCTGTACTATTTTGGAGAGTTAGTTCACTGATTAAGCAGTGAAAAAAATAATATCCTCTAACACTGCACATATCCCGGCATGCAGAGAAGGTAAAAAATACAGTTTTACATAATCCTGGAGGTCAGCAACACTTGCATTTAAATCAGGGAAGTTGTGGCTGAAAGACACTGTAAGGACTGGAGTTGACAAAGGTGCCAATACGTTGGCAGTCTGTGAGCATCTTTGCCAACATACAACTGTCTAATTTACAATTTTGTGTAAAACCACTTTTTTAAAAATTATTTTTCAAATAAAGGAAGAAGAAAGTATTTCATTATGACTTTGTCCCTTGCAGTCAAATAACTCACCTCCTCTAGGTTTTGTGTGTTTAGTGTATTCTGATATTTTTAACTCTACAAGAACATACAGGCCTCTCCTTTCAATGAGACTAGCAGGGCATGGTGCCACCTTAGCATCTGCCTGGAACATGGATCATGAATGCCTGAGCACTGTTTGGTGTGAAATTCTGGTGATACTGATGGCCAATGAAGTTTGCAAAGGGACTGGGGTCGGACATTTTCAAGTGGAGGTCACAGCACTTCCCTGGCTACAGATTTGCAGCACCTTGATTCGTGTATATATGCACCAAGACGGAATATGTTTGTTTTGTTCTTCTGTTCGAAATCTGAAAATCTGAAGTGCAGAAATACTTAAAGATATTTCAATCCATTCTGTGTGTTCTCCACTACATGGTAACTATTTTTATGGCTTCCTTTATTTGTTGTCATTTTTGGGGTGTTTTTTGTTTGTTTGGTTTTTTTTTTTTTTTTGTGTTTGTTTTAGTATTTGCAGCAAAACCTCTGTGGTTGCTGGTGGAAATATCTTAAGTTAATAAAACTAATATAGGAAACAGGAAACAAAAAAAGGCCACTAGCTTGATCTGATAAAAGGTGTTTAAACATTACAAGTATTTACCCAGCTTAACCATATAAATTTTATGCTCAAATAAACCTCAGTACACAAGAATGTAATTTAATTTCATGTAGTCACAAAATAAGGTGACCAGAGAAATTAAATAAAAACATAATTTATAGTTTCCACCAGTGTTGGTGGCATTTTTAGTGTACATTCATTGTTTCTTGATTTCTTCATCACAGGTGATAGAAACTGGCTGGTGGAAAACAATAAGGAAGAAATACTCTGATAACTTAAAAGAAAAATAAATCTCTGTTGAGTAATGGAAACTGCAGCACAGAAGAATGAACAGTTCAAAAATGTTCTACACATTAAAATTAACTGTAGCAACCATCAAACATCTAAATAATGGCACTGATGGAGAACTGTAAATGTACATATTGGGAAAGAAAAAATGTTTTGCGCTTAAACCGAGCCATTTGTATTTGAACCAAAATTACTTACGTTTTCTGGGTGGGATGGATATGGGAAAAGATGTCTTAATTTTGCTTGCAGATTAATTTTTCAATTGAGAAAGGGCAGGTTTCATTAGATATTATCTCCTTGTGTTTATGAAGATGAGGTAAAGGAAAAGGCAATATCTGGTTGACATTCATTTGGGTTTGCTTTTCTTACATTTAAGCAGAGTTCTGGGAACGTGTATGGAAAAGATATTAGTTTGTGACTCCCTTGCTTTGAATTACTGTATGACCTCGCCTTTACTTTTCCTGCTCTGCTACAAAAGATATTGAACTTCTGAGGATTTCTCCCCCCACACCCCCAATTTACATGTCAATAAAGCAGTATTATACACAGAGGAAGAATGAAGGAACACAGAAGTTAATTAATGTTAAGATTACACAGGACTGAAATGTAATTTTAGAAAGCGCTCTGAGTTTCCTGGGTAATTCTATTATCCTGGGAAGAACAAAGAAACCCTAGTACTTTTCTGCTTTAACATTTCATATCAGTGAGGAATAAGTTGTTTCCTGTTTTTGAGCAGCCAAATCCCAACCATGTGCTTGAGCTGGCTCCTGACAAAGAGCTCCGCTGCCTCTGTCCCCTCCTGCCTCTTCTTGGTGACAAGGCACAGAGCAGTAGGACTTATTTTCCTTCCTGTAGTGGGCACCCCAGGGTGAACATTTCTCTGCTGAGCCACAAGAGAGGCTGACATGTCTGGGATGTTGTCTCTGGCCCCTGATGTGTTCCTGATGTGCTATGGGGCATGTGTGGTTTGTCTCCAAAGACAAAACCATGGTGAGAACTGTAAATGCCTCCTCTTCCACATTTCAGACAGTGGAAGTTATTTCCATATCTTTGTGAACAAATAATTGCTGCATTACCTGCTTAATCAAAGTGCACTCTACCATTGCTGCATACAGAGGAACCTCTCTAGGGGATGATTCAGAACAGAATCTTAATTTGTGCTGCCTCCCAGTTGCCTGCAGGAAGGACTGAACTCCAGGATTCTGTTTCTTAAACTTGTATGGTAGAAAATGAGAAGTTGCATATTTTGTCCTTAGGAACAGGATGTGGGAATCACCAAATATAATTGCTTGCTCTAAGAGGTACAGTCCTCCCATGTCCATGGCAGTGGTTTAATTGGTAGTGAATTTTAAGTGTGCAGCTTATGTAAAAGGAATGCAAGGAATATAAAGCCTCAGCAAGATTAGTGGAAAAAAAGCTCTACATTTTGTGTGTAATAAAGGATGCCCCCTACCAAAAACAGTGGCCTGTGAAGAACCTTCTGTTCTTGATGGTGAACAGGGGAAGAAATGAAGAAGTTTTGCCAACTTGTTAGAAGCAAGCACACTAATGACGAACTATGACAATTTCTTTTTCTGGAACTGCATCCTTTAAAGGAAGAAATATAACCAAAAGCATAGGATTGTCATAGGGGAGGAGGTGTTTTCTTTTAGCTGAGATCTCCTATTTCCAAGGCTGTACATCAAGGGAGTTTTCACTTCAAAGCTGTCTACACCAAGGAATGGTAACTTCTAATGAAACTGATAGTTAACCCTCAGCTGTCATATCATAAGCAAGTTGCTGTAATAGTGCCTGCAACTATTGCACATCCTCTTTGATTTATTTCATTTTTGATCTTTACCACCTGCTGGACCAGCACAGCTTTGTTCACCCCGGCTGAGATTTTTTTAAATTAACCAGTATACCAAAAAAATACATTAACAATCCCTCATTATCTTTACATGATCATTATGTGGGCTCAATAAGAAACAACATGAATAATAACTCATCATCTACTCAGGAAAATAAAGTCTCACACAGGAGAAAGAGATCAAGGCTACATTTTTAGATAAAACAAATTCGTGTATTTTAAATATTGCAATTAATTATGTGATATGCTGCCTGTGCTGCAAATTTCCCTGTACTGTATCAGGGTCGAGGGCAGTCCCTGACAATACTTTTCAGGGTTCTCAGATATCAGGGCAACAGAGACAAAATTAAAGAAGAGCCTTACAATGACCACGACTTGGCAACATAAAACACTTCAATAATAATGAAA
>PYHW01010359.1:2401913-2415908 GCA_013186435.1 Turdus rufiventris | reverse complement strand
TTGTTGTTGTTTTTGTTTTTGCTTTTTTTTAATTTCATTTTTGCTGTTATTCTGACTGATTGCTTGCCAAGTCTGATGAGTTATTAGACTAGGAATAACAAAGGTTGCAGTAGTATCTGCAGAGGGATAGAAATATCTTAATCTTGTCATGGTGTGCACAGCATGGCCACTCTTCAAAGGGCTAGGGGAAGCCTGGAACCTCTCTCCCTTCCATCTGGGACTGTGTTTCAGTGCAGGTCCCTGCTTGAGCCCTGTTGTTAGCAGTGCCTCTTGTCATACACCTTGCTACTCCTGGTCTTTCTGGTTTTGTCTCATATCCAGGGAATGATGACTAGTGAGCTGATGAATTAGGAGCACCAGTTCTCTCCTAGTTTTTCTGTCTCTGTCTGGTTCTGTTCCTCAGATATTATCGCCTCTCTTCCATCCTTTGGTGCTCTTCTGGCTTGGGCTAGGACCCAGGAGGAGGGAGTGAATACTCCAGCATTTTAAAATAAAAATGTAAATCTCCAGAAGTCTGTGCTTAGCAGCCATCTATTAATCCAAGCCAGCATGAAGCAAGTACTGGATATTCATAGAACTACCAAACTTTTGATGGAGTTTATCAGCTGAATGTTCAGCTAATCTTCTAAATTCCAGGTGGGTTTGCTAGCCGAGTACAGCTTTTTGTTGGCAGAGGTGTGATCTGTGAATTAGGTAATTCACAGATTCCTTGGTGCAGAGCCACTGACCATATCTGACACTCCACAAAGTGTGAGAGAAGAGCTAGCATTCCATTTTATTGGATTAAAGGCTCTTTGACTATAGAACCATGGGTAAAGGTAGAGATGAGTGTAGAGGAAGATGCCCTAAACACTTAGCTGGAACTATTCTTCAGTGGGGGTCTTCAAATCCTTCCTTTTGAAACCTTTATGTTTCTTGGGGTAAGTAAGCAATTGCTGATACTGAGTGAAAAATTGTGCCTTCAGTTTATTGCTAAGAAATCCTTCTGGAAAGAGGGAAGACCTCAGTTTAGTTCAAAATATTTAAGCAAATATGTGACTAGGCCCTGGAACTGATGTCTCTCTGGTACGACATCAGGGCATTCAGTAATTCTCACTGGTATAATAACTAGTATGTGTCCCATAGAGAATCACTTCCAGGAAGAGGGATCAACAGATTCCTACTGAGTATTCCCAGTTGGCTGATAGAGATGATTATTTCATCAATAAGCTAACCTTTGTGAATACCAATACCTAAACAAATTGAATACTTGCACCCCAAGTTAGTGCTGTTTTGTGGCAGGGTGCCTAATATCTTTTTGCTGTTTAAAGAGAATTCATTCCCTAAGTTTTAATTTAATTCTCTTTTGGTTATTCTGAACTAGGCTTTTAAAATGAACAGAATTGTAGCTAATTATCTGTTGATACTGTCTCCAAGAGACAAAACTGAAGTGAAAATTCTCTCAGTAGAAAGTGTCTGACTGAAAGGTAAAAGTCCTTAACATCCTACAAGTATCTAAAGTACAGTAATTTCACGACTATAAGGCGCACTCTTTTGACTAAAATTTTCCCCCGAACCCAGAAGTGCACCTTATAGTCTGGTGAGCCTTATATAATGTACAAAGTTGCAAATTTTGCCAACCTGGAAGTGTGAGCCGCAATGGGGGGGTGGTGCCGCAGGTGTGCTGAGTCGTGAGGGGGGGTGGCAGAAGTGGGCAGCCACAGCCGGCAGGAGCCACACGGGGAGAGAGGGAGTGGGCAGCGCCGTACTGCTCCGAGCTGCAGATGGCCCCAAGCCACCCTAAACCGCAGCAACCCCGAGGTGTGAGCTGTGGCTGCCCTGAACCACGGCAGCCACGAGCTGCGGCCATCCCGAGTCCCGCCTTGCCAGCCGGGAGTGGGTGGGAGTGCCAGGGCCCGCCCAAACACGGGGAGGGCGCTTGGGGCTGCGTTTAAAGGCTACACCAATCTGTTAAAATGTTTCCAATTTGAGCACATGCCAGTAAACTCCATCACAGGATTCCGTTACTAATTCGTTACTTTGTTGCGCGCGGTGCGGATCTTTGCTGCAAAAAAAAGTGCGCCCTATAGGCCGGTGCGCCTTATATGATCTACAAAGTTGCGAAGTTTGCTGACTCCCGGAGGCGTGCCTTACAGTCCAGTGCACCTTATGGTCATGAAATTACTGTAGGTCTTTTCTTCAAGTATTTTCCAAAGTGCTTGATGAAAGTGCTTGCTATCAAAAACTAGAAGTATTCCTCTTCTAGTAGAAAGGCATGAATAATAGAGCTGTCGTACAACCTGGATTTATACCTTCAGTACTCCAGATACTGGAGTAGTGAATGATGTATGAAAAGAATATATGAGTACTTGACTGGAAAATGCACTGAGGAAGAATGGTTGAAATATTTGTTTTTACTTGGAATTCATAATCATGTTGGGGTAAAAATTTGTTTGATATTTCCACAGTTTTTTATTAATTAGAGTGTTCTGCACTTTACTGTGAATCTCTCAGCTGTGGCTGAGCAATAATCATTTCCTTATCCAGCCTGACACTGCTGATAGCTCTTGTAATTCATTCTCTTGATTATGTTTGGCAACTCATAATTTGCTGGTAGCTGGTGTATCAGTGTGAGAGTTCCTGGTAAGCATTCACACCATTTAACTCTCATGACATGATTTAATTAGAGGAAATTACCTGAACGTTACCCCTACTTGTTTTCCCTTTTATGGGGGTGTAAGACAAATGGAGTGTCCATACTATTAAATCAGGGAAAAGGACAAGCAGCCTTGATGGATAGGGAATTTGCAAAAACAAGGAACTCAGTCCTTAGGCTTTCATGCTGATCTCTCTTTTAATTAGATAGGATGTAAATGACTCTTATTGAGATATGACATGAGGATTTTTTTTTTTTTAAATCTTACCTAGTATATGATAAATACTTTATTCTTACTTGTAACCAGAGATTATCTACTTGCATTTGTTTCCATGCATTTTTGGCTCTTCATAAAAGCCATTGCTATTCCTTTGTTTCACGTACATGATGTGTTTTGACATGAGCATGACAAAAATCTGTAGCATAAATGAACATGTGATGAATGACAACAATTCATGATTTGAACTGTATGATCCCAGCCAGGGACTGAACAGTGCCACCTCTTTGCCAGCTGGCAATCTCGTAGGAGAAGCTCTTCACATTAGAAACAGAACAAAACCAACTAAAGGATCTCAAACCCCTCCAAATAAGAAGGAATCCAAACCCCAACCCAGCACTTTATGCACTCTGGGGAGAACTGGAAAGGTTACCCAAGTTAGGATTTCCAACAGGATAGTGCAAAAATGTGTTAATTTGCACTTACATTGTAGAAGTCATATGTAGTAGAAAGGAAGGATGAGCTTGGTGAACTAAATAAAGTCCCCAGATTTTATCTGAAGATATTTTTGCTAGACAATTTTTATCACACAGAATCTGTCCATTGGCAGCTTGCAAAGCATTGTGGGATTCTGTTCAAGACGTTTCAATGTTAATTGACTTTCTTTATTTGCTATATTAATTGATTATAATCAAGAGAATTTTGGGACCAGGAAATGCAATTCTGAGAAGTCTACAGAGGACTTTTAATATTAGGAGATTTTATAGTCGTGGGTGACTTTTGGAAATATTTTTCCCAAGGGGTGGATACCTCTGTGTTGTGCTTAGGATTCCATGTGTGTGTTCATATGCTTATGGCCTGCTTTATAGCCTTCTCCTCACAGAAAACCCAAAGTGAAGAGGTTCCAGTGCTCCAGTATGGTGTAGAAGTCCCTAGCAAAGAATTGCCCTGTGAGATGTTTTTGTGCCAGATAAAAGGCAAAAGATCTTTGTTTCCACATTTAAATTATCTTTAGGCCTATAACGTACTTTTTTGGGTTAAGAGAAACAAAAGTGGATACAATGTGCTGTAACCTTGTTGACTTCTTCCTGTTAGAGGCCACATGAGTGACAGCAGCTAATCTGAAAATCATTTAACCCTCATTCTGTTTTATCTCTTTATGGTTTTACACAAATTTTCATTTATAGTTCATCAGTTTCTAATGACTAAATGGAACATGTTGTTTATTGACATCTGGCCCTCCTTTTTAGACATGCAGGAATGTAGAAGTAATTAATTAAACATTAATAGTAGAAGTGAGAATAGCACTCTCAGCATGAACGTTCTGTCAAGAGATGAAATGAAGATTTTCTGTGTGGGAAACATAAAACCAAGTACAAGAATCAAAAAGATCCTCATGAATAAACACGGTTTCTTGGAAACGTCACCATTTTCCCTGATCTTGTTGTTTCCTATTTCTTTTAAAATTGTTCTTATTTTATTTTTCGAAATAGCGTTTAGATATTCCTGGGATGGTAATGATAGAGTTGCTAATGGCCCCTGGCATGTGCTACCATGATGTCAGGATATTTTAAAGGCTTTTTACAGTCTTAGTGTTTCAAGTCCAAACTATTTCTTTCTGAGATTACCTGGCAGTGATGTAGCCTAAACAGATTGTTTGTAAGTCTTGGAAATGTTGATGCAAAGGGTGCACTTTCATTTAAGCCATAGATCTTTGCAACAGGAAAATATTTGTAGCACATATTGTGGAAAAGGTAATCCACTTTTGACTAGACATTCAAATGAGCAGAGGCTGTAATTTTCAGCTTAAGTACTAAAGGTGAGGGAATCTGTAGTTATTTGTTTTAGTGATTAAAATACAAAACCAGGACAAGAAATTCGCCCAAGCAGGAGTAGAGTTGTACTTCCCATGTGGATTCCTGGTAGTCAATGAAAATACATAATTTTTTCTTAACATCACCAAAATATCTAAAATATGATTGTGGTATCTTTTGAATTTTTTTTTTAACTTTAAATAATGTCGTGTACATTTGGTGTGCTATTTGGAACTAAAAGTAGAGAATGTCCATGTTTCTTTTTTTCAATCAATTCTCATTTTGGAACAAAATCGTCATTTTCAATATCAGAATTATTTGCAGGTGTATATTTGGTTTTTCTGGTCCACCATTTAAAACAGGCTCAACCAGAACTTTTAGGACTAGGTACTTTTTCATTATAATGTGTAAAAATCTTTTGATTTCTCTTTGATTCACTGAAGTATCCGTTTTTAGTCTTTGATTGAACCACCCTTGTGCAATGACACATAACTCCTCCTCCTTTGATCACTCTCATTTGTATATAACTCATAATCAGAATGATTTCTTCCAACTTTTGATCTAAATAGCTTCTGTTGATGGCTCTGACTTTCCTAGACAGGGGATTTTATGTCTGCAATACATGATGAGCATGTTTCAAGCTCTGTATCTTGCCACTGTACTGTTTGGTTGCTAGAGACAGCTCTGGAAAATTCTGTTAACTGCCTTAATATTCTTTCTTGTATGGTCTTTATCTAGAAAGGTAACTTTTGCAGCTCATATTAATGGTTCCATGTTAGTGAGAAGCTGTGTTCTGCCTAGAAGACGGGGCAGTTCTCAAACTTGTATGTGAGAGATACAAATCACTTTGTTCTGAACTCTCTTACATTTTCAAAAGCAGACAGGATCATTGAATCCCAGTAGAGGGAAACTTTGGTTGGCATTCCTGGCAGAGCTCCAGGATAAAAGTGCTGGGTCTGTTACCTAGCTAAAAAGTGTTTTCTGGGATCAGGAGGAGAATTTATCAGGAACTTGGTGAGAAAATAGGGTGGTTTTTTTAGATGTCAGAGATGTCATCTGTCTGAGACCAAGGAGTTTTAATTTTTAAAACAGAGCTTTTGGTGAGAAGAGTATTTCGAGGCAGGGATAAAATCCTGACAACTGCAAACCACACAACTCAATGTCTGTCAATAATTCTGCTATTGAGGGGGTTTGCAGAGAAATTCCTTAAATCTGTCAAGAAACAGTCTTGGAAGGATCAATAGTTAACTACTGGGCTTCTTGTCAGAAATATCTGAAAAAAAGTGTGACGGTTTAAAGCAAAGGAAAACAAAAAAAGATGCCAGCAAGCATTTTCAGTTGTTACTTCACTGGAGTATTCCACCATGTAATAGTCACAGTGATATTGGCTTTTATATTACTTAAAAGCCACAATGAAAGAAGGGAGAACAAACTCCCCCAAAATCCTATGCCAAGGGAAGGGTTGGAGGATTGCCTGAGATTTTTTTCTGTATTAATTTGGTTTTGTGTAAGATATAGCTCCAGAAATAAGTTCTATGTGTACATAAAAAACAAATCCATTACATTACTAATATTTGCAACAAATCAAGTCATTTAGGTAGAATAAAGTTAGAGAATAACTGGACTGAAGTACCTTTGGGATGTGGTTGGTGTCACCTCTTGCTTAATGCAGAGCCAACATTGAACATTCAAACTTACAATTTTGATTAGGTTGCTGAGGGTCATGCAGAGAGATGTTTTCATTATTTCCAGGGATGGAGATTGCATGACATCTCTGTGAGGCTTGTTCCACCACTGAAAGTTTTTCCCTAATATCTAACCAGAATATTTTGTATAACTTCTGTCTGTTTTGCTACTCTGAAATCACTAATCCATGTCCCTAAAAACCACATCTATGTCTTTTATATATATCCAGGAATGCTACCTCAACCATTTCCCTGAGAAGCCTCTTTAAGTGCTTGAAAACCCTTTCAGTGAAGAAATTTTTCCTAATAGTCAATCTAAACTTTCTCTGGCACCTGTGAACAACCAATTTCTCCAGGAGAAACCCGTGGGAGATGCTGCTCCCAGGACTGAGATCAGGCTGACAGATCTGAGGTTCCCCAAATTCTCCTATTATTAGTATGACATTGCCAGATATGGCTCACTGCAGTGTGCATTTTTCCTAGGCAAATAAAACTGTTATAGCTTGTGTTTGTGTATATGCATATGTACTAAATAGAAAAAAAAAGTGATATAAGAGTTTATTTAAGGTTTAAAAAAAAATAGATAAGCCTTGCATTTTGGTTTATTCATGAGTTAGAGGGTGTTCTGCTGTTGTATGATCACATACTATATTTTATTACCACATTGTCATAGCTAAAGATAAGTATATGGTTTACTGTGTCAGCTACATTTTTACTGCAATTTTCTTACACCTTTTTAGTTTTCTGACCATCAGTTGTTTCTGATGCGTATTACTATTAGTCAGAACCTAGTTATTACTGGGTTTTTTTAAATGTATCTAGTGGGGTTTGTGACCTAAGTTTACAGGACATGAAAAATATAGCATTTATATTCCTTTTAACATGTACTGAAATATGTTCTTTTAGGAATTTTGTGTTAATGCCTTTGCATTTAGTTTTTGACTAATAACCTGTAGATTCTGCCATTTTCTTTGGCTTTCCCTGTTCCATAAATCTTTCTCATCACAGATGAGGCTTATCATTTTCTATTTGATATTTCTAATAAATAGGCACTCCATAGCTCCGAACAGATTGGATGTAAATGCACAGGTAATGCTATACTGAATAATTTCTTTTACTTGGATTAAAATGCAAGGTCTTAAAAAAGTTCAGAATGTATATAGAGCTATATAATCTTTTTCATTGCAGTTCTATCACGTTTTACAGTTAAACTAACAGATATTTAGGTAACAAATTATTATATACATAGGATAAATATTTTTTTAGGATGAAATGTTTTTTTTATGACTTCAGTTAGATAATCTCTAAACAGGTATAAAGGGAGTGTACAATTATGTTGCTGATACATAGCTTCATAACTTAAATCTTATTTCTTTGGCTTATTTCTCTTATTTCTTCTTTTGCTTCAAGCAGAAAACATGCAAACTCTTCTAAACACAAAACACTGGATCACAACACATTCAAAGAGGAGCCCTGTCAAGTGGAATGGTAGGATGAGATGAGGAAATACAGGAAGAGAAGGACTCATTAAGAGTTCTTGTCCCTTCCTTTGTTTTCTGCTGTATTTGAGCAGCCTACCCTGACCACTGCAACTGTTTGACTTTAAATGGCTAAAATATTTGAACAAGTTAATGCTCATCCGAACTGTAATTAGCACTTAAATGGCAGTGCTAGTGTGGGTTTACCTTTTGTGTATGACTGGGTTGTGTCTGGAGCACTGCAAAAATCCAGTTCCTTTTGAGTTGATGGAGTGTAGCTGACATTCTCCTGAGGTTTGAGACCAGGTGTGATGCACTGCAATCATAGACTGCAAAACTTTCCTCACTGGTCATAATTTTCAATTTATTGCTAACCAAAAAAATCTGTGTTCTGCAGCACCTCTGGGCAGCTGGCTACCACGAAGAAGTCCTTCCAGTCACTGTCAACAGCGGAGCTACACGTTCAAGTACCTTGGACAATCAAACCTCCATTTCTGCTGGTGGTTGTGCTGGATGTGTTGGATAGTCAGTAGCTGGTGGCTGGAATAATGCAGGCTGTGTACCAGGAGATGGATTGACATTACAATTACAATTCCTCCCAACAGAAAGAAAACATGATTCTGTATTTGAATTGTTTCCTGCCACATTAACTGCCTGTCTCCAGATCAATAATGTTAAAAGAACTTTTCTACCTGTCCCTGAGCATAAAGTTTAACTTCATTAAGGGATGACTTTCTAATAAAATATTTAAAATAAAGTATTCTTAGGGCAATCCTTGACAGTTTAGCAAGGAAATGTGGGTGTAAGCGCTTTTTTTGTGGTGCAGACATGACTGCTAGGAGTATGCAAGTGTCTTGACACAGTGTTCTTGTCACTGTTCCCCAGTGGGTTTAGGGATGGTTTATGGCCTTGGATACAAGGCATGTAGCTTACATCACTAAATGTTAGAGATTAAATACTTTTGATTACTTCCTGGTGGATCAGGACTGAGGCACTCTGTGGCCCACAAGCTGGACTAACTGAAAAGGCTACTTGAATTCCTGTAATGATTTAAAGTAGAACAAAACTTTACAAGAATGCATAGTAATTTTGCCAAAACACAATTTTAAAAATCCTTCTTCTCTAATACTCTTGACCAGAGTAATTTTTTGTGCAGCACCACAGTTAGATGAAGTCACTTATTTTGTGCAATGGGTAAAAATTGAGTCTGGTGCTTTTTTTGCTTATTCCCATTACGGCATATTTAAGTTTACCTTTAAAAAAAATCAAAGCAAATTTAAGGATTTTCAGATCTCTTACTTTAAAGAGATGAACACCTGTACTACTCTGTTAATTCTCAAATATTAGCACATACTTCCCTGTATTATGAAGTAGTTTTAACTGTCCCTGTGACATTTTAAATTTTGAAAATTAGGCCTAATATAATAATGTTTTGAATGTCTATGACGTCTGGGGCTATGCATAGAAATTTGTGATATGTATTTTTGAGCATATCCTCATAATATTATTTAGGGATGATGTTATGTGCTTTTTTATTTTTCCTTAGTTGGAAAGTTATCTTTTTTAGAGTCCATCCCTAAAGGCTGCATTCTCAGAGGTTTCAGGATATTGCTCTGCATAGCAAACATCTTATTCTGCAGCTGCTTCAGAAAAAATTCTACTGGATCCTGTGTTGCTCTGAAGAGAAGTAAACCTCTCTTAATCTTAGAATGATAGAATGGCTTAGGTCTCAAAGAACTCAAAAATCTAGTGGACAGTGTCCCTGCCCATGCAGGGAAGTTAATCTAGAAGATCAAATGGGCTTCTGGAGACTGTGAGTGGGTATAGAAAGAACAGATCTTGTGTTCTGATTTGCAGTGATCTAATTGGCATATCATGAAACCATAATGTTCTGTCACAGAACAGAAAGATTTTCCCCCAAACCAGTCACCAAATCCAGTACAGGTGTATGGGCTAAATGTGGCTTTTGCTGCAGTTTATCCATGTTTAGATCTTGCTCTTGGGCAGTTACCTCATGGAATTTATTCCTGGCCCCAAAGCTCAACAAAAGGTGGCCAGAAAGACCATTGGGGGTGTGAGTGATTACTTTGACTTGTGAATAGTCAGGGACTTTTGTGGGTTTGGGGGGTTTCCAGGTTGTTGTATGGTTTGTTTGTTGTTTTTTTTTTTTTTTACTTTATCTGGGCATGCAAAATAGACTTTGGGGAAGAATAGATATTTTTGAAATTTAAATGAGCATCAAAGGGGTGAGAAGGGGACCAAATTGAATAATAATGCTTGCTCATGTGTGTTCAGGCTTGCTCAACCATAATTAAAAGATTCTAATTGGTTTGCATTAGCTTTGGATATAAAGCAGAAACTGCACATCTTTTCCACGCTATTTGTTATGTAGTGATGCCAATAATATATGTATTTAATTCAGCTTTCAGTTGGATATAATCCAAGGCCATGCCGGGGAACAATTAGAAAAAGGACTTGTATGAATAAACTTGATTGTTGTTCAGGTTTACATTATTACTTTCTGTAAGGATTGCAATTACTTCATCTCCTTCATTCAAACCATCTTTGTAAAGATCAAGAAAAAAAGTGGATTTTGTGGGGGGAAGATTATGTTTTGGGCTTTTTTGGAAAGGAATTTCTTCTCAATGACAAATGATTCTCTGATGATAGGAAGGGGAAAAAAACAGAATTAAGTGATTCAATTAGGGATGAACAAATTCTAACAGGAAGAAGGTCAGAACTTGTCCAGTTTTGATGCTATGTACTAACTGAGTAGAACTTCAGTGATTGCTTCAGTGTTTGCTAATGCTGAATTCCATGATTAAGGTTCTTTAGCCACCAGGGGAATATTTTGGCTGTCCTGGTCTTGCATCCTTTATGAGCCTGTAGAGTTTTGGATTTGTTAGACAACTTTCTTATGTTTTCAAGTCCATTACCACCACTCCTGAGACCTGTGGATTTGATCCCATTTGGCTTGTGCTATTTCTTTGCGAGGCAAAATATCTTCACAATCCAGTGTATTTGTCAATAAAACATGTGAAATGCCAGTGAGATCTGGATATTTCCCTTTACTTTCCACACTGAGTTATGCTGCCCATGTTCTTCCACTTAAAAAGTAACACCAGTTTTATACCTGTAGCTCTTTATACAGGCTCGACTTTGACAGATTAGATGAAGTACAAGACTGGGATTTCTCTCAACGTTTATTATTGCCCCATTTTGGTTTTTTTTTGTTTTTTTTTTTTTTTGCAGGGGAGGTGTGAATTCCTGATGATGTAGAAGAGTCTGTGCTATTGTGCTATTGTCCCCTCTTGACACAATAGAATGGAAATTGAAAGTAAGGGAATTTATCATACTCATAGTATTAACATATCCAGTCACAGTGGCTAGGGCCAAAGAACCAGTCACAGCAAATATGTTTAAATGAAGAGCAATTTTGAATGTTTACTCAAGTGTGAAGTTGGGTTTGAATTGGCCAACTGATTGAGCCACTGTGTGAGGTTGTGTAGTCCTTGGCAAGATATTTTTTAGGCCAGGGTTTCTAACAATTTATGGTTTTCCCCATTGTACAGAAAACTGCTGATGTGATTGATCTACTGTAGCTGTCAAAGTGTCTAATCAGGGCAAATTGCTTAGGCTTCTGCTTTCAGTCAGTAAAAAAGTATGAGGAAGTGATCAATCCCTTCTTTAGGAACATGTAGTGCATTGTCTTTAGAAATGGCCATTTGCGTTTGTGACCAAGGAGGAGGAACTGGGTTACCCTCTAGGGTAGGCAGAGTGGGTGCTCTGCCAAAGTTTATCTGTAATACTGAACGTTGTTTTGAATGTTTATCTTTTGCTTTACTCTTAGCGTGACTCCAATGTTTTGTCAAGTTACATCACAATAAAATTCTGTATTGATATGTGCTTTAGGAAAAGAATGTTCAATATTTTTAGGTTATTTGCTCATGGGGCTTCATGCTCTTTCAATTCAATTCACAGTTCAGGACAAACTTGCTAAAGATTAACAAGCAGAGAAACTATCCTTATATTCTAGTGATCTTCAAAAGTTGAAAGAAAGAATTTTCATAGTAAATATAGAGTTATTATTGGACTTGAGATTGTGAAATACTGTTCTGTTAAACAAAATTCTAGTGTATATTATATTTTGCAGAATTGAAATTTGCATAAAGATAGAATGGAAGAATTCTATTTCAAGTAGTGCTAAAATATGACGTTTTTTTTTCTGCTTGCTGTGAGTGCCTGTAAAATACCATGCACTAAAAGTGTCAAGTCTGCTGAAAGATAGCTCTAAAGCACTTTTGCTTTTAATCTTCTAAATAAGCATGAACTCAGAAAAAGATAGTCATAATTTGTAGTTTAAACCACAATGCTTTATTAAATACCTTCTGCTTATTATTATTTATTTGACCATAAAACCATGAACTACTTACCAAAATAACTTGCAAACTTAGTATTAATGTAAACCTTTAAACTATCACATAACTCTCTAGGTTAAAAGTGCACAAAGATGAAATATGAAATTAAAAATATGTACTATGTATGACTTTGCTTGAATATGTAGCCTCCTAAGGTGTAGAAGTCACCACTCATAAATGAGAAAAAAAGTTTACCATGGTGTAGATGTCCCCATGCTTCTGGATTCCACCAGAAATTACCAGGCAAGATCATCAGTATGTATTTGGTATTTGACAGTTTATGCTGAGAGCCTGACTTATGAAGTAAAGCATTAGCTCACAATCCCACAAAGCTGGAAGGGATCATATATAATTGTGGTGTAAGTCTAAATCCTGTGAGAACATTCCTTTAGCACTCTTGCTTTGTGCTTGCTCCCTTCTGTTGCATGGTGGGGTTGTTCCCCTTGCAACAACTTGTCCGGCTGGCCAGGCTGAACGTGGCTGAAATAAACAGGACAGATGTGATGGTGTGCCTGAGAAATCCTTTAATCCATCCCTGACCATGAGCTCCAAGAGGCAGCATCCGAAGTCCAGGGGGAGGGATCGGTTTAACAATACACAGGGATACCTGCAGGCAAGGTCCAGTCACAAAGAGAACCAGGAATAGGTCTGGCCATGCCCTTACAAGTCCCCACAAGTCCCANGGTTTTAGGCCAAAACCTCGGTGTCTGCAGGGCAGGAGCCTGACCTTGTAAGCCTAAGGGCTTGCTTTTCAACAGCCTGCCTCCCAGAGCCTTAGATGTGCGCCCTCTGTGTGGGGAACTTGGGCCAAGCCCTGGTCCATCCCCGCTGATTCCACCCTCACATCTTTCCACCTCATCAGCTGAAGGAGACTGGGCTGGGTTTATGTGAGTGCATCCTCCAAGCTCCCCTGCCCTGTGTAATGCAGAGAGCACCCCCTGACCCAGAAGATATCTCCTTGTAGGAAACGGAAAGATAGGAGCTTCCACCAATGCTGAAGGGTTTGATTTGCGGCCTTGGAAGAAGCTTGGATTAATGTAAAATAAATAAAAATAAAAATAAAATAAAAACTACATAGATATATAAATATATACATACATATATACATATATGTATATATACATACATATATAAACAAAAACTACACACACGTTAAGCAGAGAAATTATAAACTTATGTGTCGGTGGTGTCTCAGGAGCTTGAGACGACAACCTGTGTAGTTTAAAAGCCTCTGTTTCCCAGCCTGAGAACCGAAGAAGGAGTCAGGAGATGTCTTCTGTTGTTTCCAGAGGTGTTTATTTTATCTAATCTAAAAGTTCTTTCCCTGACCAGCTGAGGTCCGTTCAGCAGGTCAGCCCCAGGCACACTGCCTGCCTTCATGGTGGTATTGTCTTTTTATACTATAAACTACGTAAACATTATTTACAATTATCTTCCAATACCCGTTACCCCAGGACAACCTATCACCTATATTGTACAGTCTGGTTCTACTCTAAATCAATCAAAAAGTGCCAACATCACCCAAAGGATGGATGCCTAGAAGAAGGAGAAAGGACAGAACACGCCCAATTCCTCCATCTTGAACCTAGACCCCTGTTCTAAAAAAATCTTAAAAACTTACTTTTTCACCCTGTGATAAACTTACTTATATTCTACTTATATTTTGTGACTTGTAACTCTTCGTGGAAAGGTGGTAATTTTCCCCAGGGGCTAAAATCCAAGGCACAGGGGTCTTGGGCTCTGTGCCA
>PYHW01010359.1:2379770-2401894 GCA_013186435.1 Turdus rufiventris | reverse complement strand
CAGGGTCTCAAACCATCCAGGGCAGCCAGAGGGATGTCCTGGGTTCCCACATTTATGTTTCTATAATTGTAAGCCAGAATATGCCTTAAGTAAGTAAGAAACTTAAATGGGTAAGATGGTGAAAAGTTTTATAGTGTAGTACTTTAATTGTATAGGGTAAGGTAAGAGCTTAAATATTTTAATAGAAGTGTGTGTGTACATGGAATAGTATCTCATTGGATAAAAGTATATGCAATGTGGCAGAATTAGGTAAAGGCGATAGGTTAAAAAAACAATATAAACTTTGTAGCAATTTTCCATTGGATTAGAATGTTACATTTTGCTTTATAATAAAGAAACTTTTGACTACTTTGAACTATGGCTGAATTCTTGCTTCTCTAAATCTAATGGCCTTTGAGGCTGATTTCTATATAACCAATAAATCACAACCAGAGTCCCATCCCTTCATTAAGGAGTCAATAATGCCTCTTTGTCTTTTTGGGACATCATAGAAAACCAAAGGCTTTCCACAGCTCAAATTTCTTTCTTTTCTCTCCATTGCATCCTTCAGATAACAGATTATCAATTCCAATCTTTGATGTATAAATATCAAGTCATATTCAGTAAGGATAAAACCTTCCTGACATCACTGCAGTGTGGCTAGAGGAACCCACATCATCATTTGTATTTAACCTAATTTAGTACTTGAGACAGACCTAAGAACTTATCTAAGAGAATTGATCAGCTGATGAGGCTTAGAGAAGCAGTTGAGTAGTTTTGATGGGTCCTTACAAAAGCAAGACTGTTGCAACTTCATTTTCTGTGCAAAGGACACAATTCTGAGGCTGTTTTACATCTGTGTATGGTTGTGGGACTACTTATGGATTTGCTAAGAATGCAGACTCTAGCTTAGAACTGCTCCCAGTTCTCACAAAGCTTAGCCTTTCTTGTCAGTCATCTGTAGACAGATGTGGGGATTAACCACTCTTATCTAATTAGGCTCCTTGATTAGTTGTTAAGCTTTGCAGTTGTAGATCTCTCCTGATGCTCAAGCCTGCGTTTTTGCAAGTTTGTTAATGGCATTCAAGTCATCCAGAGGAAATCCAGTCAGGATGTCTGCACACGCTGCAAACACATCCATTTGCAAAGAGTTGCCCTAAGTGAGGTCAGTGTCCTGCAGCTCTTTGTGGACTATTCTGCTGCTGCACATGACATGAATTTTTCAAGCCTCTCACTCAGTCAGTCGCTGTCTCTCTAGCTCGTTAGTGTAAGAGCAATTCAAAGCTGGAGGCCAACTTTCAATGTTCCAAATTATCCTTAGGGGAGCCTAGAGCGTTAGATTTCCCTTGGCTGAAGCTGCCCTTTATGAACCTACTGTCAGTGCATAAAATTTGGCAAAACATAGTATCAGCTTAAACTGCACTTACTTCTACAGGAGTAGCTCACTTATTTAATGTTCATATATGAAGCTGTACTTAGAAGGAGTTTATTTTAGCTTAAGAGACTCAGTCTTTCCAAGAATTCAGATGTCCTTCATTTCAAGTAGAAGATAGGTTATTAACTTCCAGTAATTTTTTTTGCCACATTGTTCATGGTAGAAAAATCTTATCTCTTATTTTTCTGTCCTTTTTTCACTAGGAACTTTTCAAACAAGGATTTTTCCCTTTTATCCCTGAGCAGGAAAAGGAATTTTTTAAGGAATTATCATTGAAGAGCTGAGGAGAAGTTACTTAGGACATACATATCTTTACAGACTGTCCACTTCTATCTCCTTGTGATAATTTAGTCCCTGATGAACTAAAGTCACTTTGTGACTCAGTTACATGGATAAGACATCCTCAGCTGCTCAATACTGAGCCTTTCTCTTGGATGTCTTTTACAATCTCTCCTGAAACAGCTTCTCATAAAGTGACTCAGGTTACTCATATGGTTGTCATTCTATCCTCCAAACTGAACCACTTTCTGAACCATACTGGAGAGCAATTACCTGTGCCTGGTGGTAGAGTTTGTGGGAAGTGGCTTCTACTGATGGAAGCACTATGCCAAGATGAGGGTAGAAACCTTCCTACCCTTGGTCTTTTGGTGCAGGACAGCCCAGAGCTTCAATTTATAAACACTTAAATTTGAATGTCTGTATACTAGTTATTGCTAAACATATTTATTGTCCTTATGTATTTGGGAGCAATATTGCTTCTACCATATGCTCCTGTTTTATTCATGCTGGTTTGTGTAAATAGGGTTAGAAAGCATTGAATAATTCCCTTTTGAACTTAATTTTCAAAGTAATTTTTTTATAAGAAGGCATTATAAAAGTGTGGCAATTTCACACTTGTTGAGGGGGGGAGAGAGAGTTTAATTTATGAGTACTGGAAATAATTCTGCAGTCAAAGAAAAGCATTATTCCTTAACTGAGACTGTGTGCTTGGCAAAAGAGCAAGTATTTAGGGCAAACACCAGAGGATCAATATAGATGCATTGACCTCAGCTGGCTGCTGTAATCTATTAATTTGATGCCTTTTTCTCTTGTGCTGAGTGGACCCTGGCTAATTACACAATTTCACCAACATCAAGGAGGATGCAGAGAAAAAACATCCAGAACTAAAGGCTGTGCTGCCCATATTCAAAAGGTGAGCAAAGAGAATCTCTTTTGACTGCAAAATGAGTTCCAGCGTTCATATCCTTACTCTGGCTTTTCTGAGTTTCCCACCAACTTTAGGGTAACCTATGTTCAAACTCAGGATAAGGAAATTAAGTTTACCCAAAAGTTTTCCCTTAATATGTAGGGATTGAACGAGAAAACTCCAGGGTAATATGCTGCATATTAATGTATATTTTAACAACCTCAAATACTTGAAGGAATAAAAGCAGACTTAGATAAAACAAAGCCCTCCTATTGAAAAGGAATGGTGCCTAGCTGGAAAAAAGGTCTTTAAATGATTGGATTATCCTACCTGTTCTACTTTAAAATTATGACCAGTTTTCTGTCCTCTAGTTCTTTTTCTTTACTCTTATATGGATTTATTTAGTCTCTTCTTCTGCTAGAAACAATCTATTTTAGCCTTTTGCATTTGGTGTAGTGCAAATTGAAAATGATTAATGAAACAGGTAAGAAATATGTATTGATTTAACATTGTGTTTGCAGGCTACTTGGCATTCTCTGGAAACATGTTGCATTATTTTGAGTTAATAATCAATTAGTAATAGGATTTCCATAATCCAGTAATGGCTGCAATAAAGGACAACTTACAGAGCTGGATATTGTTGGCTGTAATAGAACATGTAGCATTGCTTTTGCCCACCATTAAATATTCCCTGGAATTTATCTTTTTAATAGAGTAATGAAAATGGCATTGACTATCTTTAGTATTTATTGCTGCATAAAAATCAGCAACCATCCTGCCTTAAAAAAACTAGAAATAAATTGAGTGCAATTAGTTTTTTTCTTTCCTCTTGTTATTAAAAGCTTCAATAAAGTATAATTTTAAGTAGGCTGAAAAACAGACTTTAGGGAGCTGTCTTGAGAATGGAACAACTTATGTTTGCATAAGCAGAGTAGAAAATTCTGCACTCTGATGAGGTGAACTTTTATGATGTCAAAACATGGAAGGCAAAGGAAAATAAAGTTCTACTCATTTTCAGGACTTTGCTAGTAAATTCCTGTCTCAGTCAAGATGATTTAGACATTCATCTCTCAGGCAAACATCTGAACCCACAGGCTTTCTCTTCCCATTCCTTTTGAAATGTTCAGAATACAGAAAAGGATTCAGAACCTATTGAATGTAAAAGTAGATCTTTTGAAGCAGTTACTACATTTCACAAAACCCAGCAGTTATGATCTAGGTGCAACTAGATTGCAATTATTTTCTTTCTTCTGTAAGACTGATTTACTTTTATTTGTATATAGCCAGTCTGTTTTTCTACAAGTTAAATATAATTTTATATTATGCTTTTATACATTGTGTGTAGTTATTAGAATTGAGACAGTTGAACAATCTAAGACTTGTAATGAAGTTGTGATTCTCTTGTGTGAAAAGGGGAGGTTTCCTTGACCCTTAGTGTTTGATTTGTCTGCCAGTGGCCCAAGATGGTTGAGACATTTGTGCCTGACCAGCCTGCCAGTGTCTCACCAGAGGGACTCTTCATGACCAGCTCTGATGGATCACAGGGTGATTCAAATGACTTTTTCAGGGACACACCGACAGCACAATGGAGACCCATCAGTGGATCTTCCCACCTTGAGACCCCTCAATGAGTCTTTATTCAGCATCTTCCGTGCTGCTGGCACCTGCCAGCTCCTGTGAAGGACTCATACTCACATTTATGGAAGAACAGCTTTTATTGGCATCAAATTGTGCTAGGTTAAGGCTTGAGGATTGCTGGTGATAGTATCTGACTGCAAAAATGTGTTCAAAGCAATACAGAGAGAGGCTCTAATCCCCGATTAAAGCATGCAGGGAGAGCAGGTTCAGCCTGTTGATTGATCCCAGTACATACAATGGTATATTCCCTAACTTTTCTCCCATTCTTGACTTACTTTTATACTATTTCTTTATGTTTAGGGGGAGCTTGGGTGACTCTAGTCATACATACCTTTGTTGTTGATTGGTGTAAAATTCTCTCACTTTGGTTTTAGAGATATGGTCAGTAAAATCTAGGGCACAGTGAGGGGTGGTCATACCTTGGAGGTGTGTGCTTTGGGAGACGGGTGTGTGTGTGTTAATGTTACAATTATGCTGTAGTAAACCAATTTCCTCTGAGGAGAACAATTTCACCACAGCTGTTGGTCAGCTGCAGGACATTTCCCCTCACCCCTGGCTGACAGGTGATACAGGGTTTATCACCTGCAAAGTACCATCGAGTTCCCCTCCTGCAAGGATTTCCACAGAGCCTGGCCATGGTGTCTCCACTCCTCTGTTCCCTCCCTCTCATAAGGTGCCTAAAGTTTTATGTGGAATCATTGTGGAACATTCTGACCACATTCCACCCATGGAGTATAGGCTGTATTTTACCCTATACTTTCTGTACCCTGTATGATCTGTTAAGATGAGAATATACCTTCTCAGTTTCCTCCAGTTTTATCTCCAGCCATGTTTCCACAGGTTCCATACTGAAATGAAACTTTTCACTAACTCAAAATTATAGTAACTTTTATGCTTCTTAACTTTTTACATGCCAATTTGAGAATCCAGACTTTCTGAGAGTGATACTTGTGGTCAGCATCCATAAAACTCTATACTGACAGTCTGAATTTGAGTAAGAGATACTTTACACTTCTCTGTACTATTCTGTTAAATTGTAACTTCAGATGTTGTATCTAGAAATATTTTCCCCCTGTTTTTCTGTGTAAGAGATTTACTAGATCTTTATCTTGAAACTTTGTTGTTCAGCCCCAGTGAGTTCTGTCATTATTCCTGCACTGAATGAGGTCTTGAAACTAAAGCATTCTGACACTTAGTCCTGCTTTTCTGTACAGTTATTTCATGTTTTCACAGAACAAGTTTCAAACCACTGCATTGCAGTATACTCAGTGCTTTTTTTCTCCCCACAAGAAGTTACATTTTGTGGTTGAGGTGACAGTTTTGTATATGGTCAATTAAATGTGTGAAATCTGTTTATAACTATACAGAGATTTATTAGGGGATGGAACACACCAGTGTGACATGCTTGATTTTCCTCATGTAGCACAAGGTCTTTGTCTAGCACATTTTGTAAATATTTGGTGCTTCAACTTAGCTGAAAACTAACACATTCTGTGTAGAGGACTGTGTTTCTTTCCACCCATTACTTATTCCTGGGGAAATCTGAATAGATTGATAGCTAGGTAGAATTGTTGTGTTCAAGGTGATAATCAGTGAGCCAATAGAAACGTGTTCTGTTCCTCCAGGATTATATGAAGTTGCCAACCCTCTGGTGCTCTTTCCTGAGCTCAAGTGCTGCAATTAAACTATGCTCGACCTTAACCAAAACGCCAAGAAATGATCTGACCACATCCCTGCTCCTGAACTGTGTCAGTGCAACACAGCTGCAATAACAAGTGCTTGTCTGTGGGTAGCTTGGCTGGACATTCAGCCTGCTGTGGTGCTGCTCCTGTTATTCTAAATAGCTGAAGAAAGATGCACCCTCTGTGTTCTGTGAACAGTGTTTTTCCTTCTCATTTTCTAGAAATGTTTTGTTTCACAGAATTTAATTATACACCCCCTCCAAGTGTAGGTGCAGGTATTATTTAGAATGGATTATTTTGTTGACTACGCTGCTGCATGAATTCACATGTGTCATCAGAAGAGGAGAGAAGGTGGACCTAGCATGTGGTGGGAAATGGTGACTGTGGACTGGGTTAGATTTGTCAAAGTAAAGCTATAGCATAGTTCTAAAACTTTGAGCCCTGAGATCTTTAACAATAAGATTATTAACAATGTAATGTTTTTAAATGGCTGCAAAGCTAACCCCTTTGTTGTATCATTTCAATATTGGTAAATTTAGGTTGGGCATATGAGGAATTTATGAAATCTCACCAAATCTGTTCTCTTTAAGAAGGAAAATTATTCCAGGTAAATTTTAAATACCTTTCAATTAATTGGAAAATTTGATTTTTAGCAATTATTAAAAAAAACATTGCTTAGAAATTCTAGTTGCATATACAGTGATGTTCCTGAATACACTTTAATTGCTGGCATGCAGATTTGCCTGTTCAGTCTGTGCAGTCCCAGACTTTGCTGCTGGTGCTTTCAGTGTGGGTAAATGCATTCTCCCAACAGGGTGCTCCCAGCAATAGCTGAAGGGCACAGCAGAGGTTTGTACATCCTCTCCTTACTGAGAGAGCGTTTTGTAGCTGCCAAATGCCCATCACTGCCTGTCCCAGCTCAGCTCTGTGTGCCTTTGGGAGGAGCAGGGGCTGCTCAGGTAAGGAGGAGCTGCAGGGAACCAAGAGCAATCCATTCCTGCAGCAGCAACTGCAATGAGCAGCAGGGGACACAAAAGTAAGTTTGGGGATGTGATTGAATCTCAAAGGACACATTTTCTGTATAACAAAGAGTCATACTTAACTTCCTCAGTTTTGTTGACCTTCCTCTCAAACAACATTTAGGATTTGGGAATTTGCCAGCAGAATTCCATAACACAAAGCCCCTTTCAGTGATGAACTCTGTGAGCTCTTTCACGGCCACAAAAGTCAGAAGCAAGGAATACATCATAGATGATACAGCACCTGCAAAAACTTGCTTTGAGTTTAGGTATCAGCTTTTTGTTCCCAGGATAAGTGATTGGGCCTTGATTTTTCTTGTGTTGCCTTTTCCCTCTTTTCTGATTTGACAAAATGGGTGGCTGAGGCTTTTATTTATGTTGGGCTGTTTCAGAAAATCAATTTACATACTTAAAATCCTTTGAATCTGCTTGAGATACTGATCTAATTAATCCTGAACATGGTAGACAAGTATGATCCTAAGGCAAGGGGTAAATCTGTGTTTGGGAGTACTGGCTCCTTTGTCTATCGTTGCGATGCATTTCTAATTAAAATTTTTAAAAATGTGAATTAATGCTTTAGGCTATTTATATGCAAATACATTTTAATTATTTTCTGATGATTTACACTTGGAATTTGTGTGGGATATGCTGTAGATGAAATTCAGTAGAAATATTTTTTTTTTCATAAAATTAACTCCCCTATTTTCAAGAGTGTTAAATACTGGGAATGCTGTTCTTTTTATACCATGTGGATTTAATTGTAAATAGAAGTCACATAATGTATTTAAAAACACAAAGGATATGGTTTCTAAAGTTTACTATATTAAAATGGTAGATGTTTTGTCTATCCAGGCAACTACCCTCTAGGTTTCTGAAGAATTGTAAAGAATACTCAGAGGACTATTATTTCAATTTATAGAACTGAAATGTCAGGAATTAATTTTTGTAGCAGTCTTTACTCTAGCTATGTTCTCTTAATGAAATCTATTGGACAAGACACTGGAAGCTTTCAAAGTATTTTCTGTTCATCACACCACTGTAGCCCAGACTCAGCAAAGCATATTAATCTGTGAACAGAAATAAGTCTGTGTATAAGTCCTTTCCTAAATGCAAAAACACTTCAATGTATGGACGAATTCTTCAGTAATATTACAGCTTTCATCAGTGGTTTAAAGTTCTGGCAAACTGAAACTTATTGTAAAGCATCTGGCTCACAAGGGCCTGAATCTAAATTCTATCTGTGCAAAGCCAGAGCTTTGAGGATTTAGGAATCTGTACCCTTCTGAATTTCTTATATGATTTTTAGTTTGATAAGTGGAACGTGCAAACATTTTCTGCCCACTGGGATGTTTGTAATCCCATTTCTAATAATCAGGAAAAAAAACCATAAGCTTCCTATTTTGAATGCCCTGTTGATAAGCATTTTGACAGGATGATTCAAAACTTACACTGTGATGGATTATCTGTGAAAGATTTCCCTGTCAAAGTAGTGTTTTGCATATGACAAGTTTTCTGTGCTGCTATGACATTAAATTTTTTTTAAATAAACGTTTTTGTGTCTGGCAGTGTACTCCTTCATATGCCTTTGCATGCACAATGTAAGAAATTATTACTTTTTTTCCATTTTTACTGCCTAACTTACAATGAGTTCAAAGCTGCATACAGTTGTAGTACAATAGGAGAATAATTATTGTAGTACAAATGATCTTTTCAATAGTCCACCATTTCCCTACATTTTTTAGTTTATTGAATGGCTGATAAAAATGATATGCTGCATGTTTGAGTGAAGCAGAATAAAAAGGACATATTTGATCCTTGTCAATACTTCTCCCTTTCACAAAAACTCTTAACAGACTCAAGATGTATGATTATCTAAAATTGCTTTTTCTTTATGGTTCCTTCAATAACATATTTCCATATTTATGAAAAACACATGGAATTCAAAACCGTGGTGGATGTGGCCTTTTAGCTGAGTTCAATCACTAGCATTTAGAACTATACCTCGTGTGTTTGTCAGACCATTTCCAGTTGTGATATAAAATTCAACACATGGGAAATCAAATCCTTGAGGAGACAGAAAAACAATGAAAGATTGCATTCTTCAGTTTGTGAGGGACATAATAATTGCAACTGCTGGTTTCATGAAATGGAAAAGCCTGGTTTGAAAGGCGCTTTTCTAAATAACTGCAAAAAGAATCCATAAGACCTAAATTTTATCACAAACAAAATTAAAAGTCTGTGCTCTGAACAGGCACACTGAAACTTTGGATTGTCTTTGGTCTCTGGAGAGAGGAGGTGCTCGGCTGTGGCAGAGGTGGTTGAGCAGGTGCCTCCTGCCCCAAAGTGCTGCTCCAGCTGAGGAGCTCTGCTGGACCCTTGGCTGGCAGCTGGAATCCCAGCAGAGATGGGAAATCTTTTTGGAGCCTTACCAAGGAGACTGATGTAGGAGACAGGGGAAGTACAGAATAGATTTGAAGGGGGATGGCTGTAGAAGAATGTCATTAATCTAAGGTGACAGAGAAGGAGAGAACTCTATGGGGCAGGCTGAGAAAACATCCTGAATGGTGATGATTTGTCTGGTTGTTTGAAGAGAGGGCAGGTTTTTTCCAGAAAATGCATAAATTTCTGCAAAGGTAGAGAGACAGAATTACTTATCTGTCCACATTTCTCAGTCAGTACTGTGTAAATTTTATCTTGTTTTTCATCTCCTCTACAGCTGCTCCCATATTACTAGGTATTATTAGGTAAGAATTCTTTGACAACAGCTTGGAAACCTCCTTGTAAAGGGAGAAAACCCCACTGAATTCAGTGTTGTGTCAGCTTTTTGTTTATGTAGTCTTATGTTTAAGAAGAATAGATTTTTAAAAAAGACTTGCCTTATAAATATAGTAATATGGTAATATAGTAATGCTTTTCCTTACTTAAAATACGTAATTCAAAAAGATGTCCCAACACATTTGCATGTAATTTCTTTGAATATATTTTGATACAATGACTTATTATCCAAAACCTAATACAAATTTAAATTAAAAAACCCATGATTGTTGCTTTGAAAATTTAGTGCATATATTTCTACTTGAAAGACTCAACCACACAACACAGGATTCTTAAGCTTATATATCCCAATACAGACATTTATATTAAGATTCAATTTAGTTTAAAATAATTTTGAGTCATTTCTGACTTCACAATTGAAAGAGTCATGCTTACCTGGTTTGCATGCAGCAGTACACTCAAGCAGAAAATCTGAAGTATAAATAAATTATTCTATGCCTAATAAAAATAAGTTACAGAAAGGAGATCCTGTTAAAATAGTTATTTATTCATTAAAAAGTCAAAGTTTTCAAACTTCATTGAATAAGGATAGAAAAAAGTTTCTAAGGAAAATAGGGTGCATTGTCTGGAATTGTATCAACCGGTAAAATTATATTAAAAAGTACACTAATGTCAATGAAATATCTCATATGACATAGTTCTCACTTATTTTGTCTTTTTCAGGTTTTCTGCAGTCATGTTTTTTCTTCCTATTGACTTTTTTTTTTCTTTTTTTGTGGCAATCCTACAAAGACAAAATGAAACCTTCTCTTTTCCTCCTGATACTAAGGACAAAGGCTCTCTCTGAACATGACATAATACAATTTCGGTAGAAGAAAAAGATTGCTGTCTCTATAGAAGAAAGTACCCATAGGGGACTACAATCAAAAGACAGTATGAACTTGATCAGAAACAAATGAAAACGGGGATTGTGATTCAATGGTGGTGTTTTTTTGGTTTTGTTAGTTTTTTTTTTCTTTTTTTCTTTTTTTTTATTTTGTTTTGGTGGGGTTTTTGTTTGTTTGTTTGTTGGTAGGTTGGTTGTTAGGTTTTTTGTTTGCTTGTTTGTTTTGGGGTTTTTTTTGTTGTTTTTTAAATAATTCAAGATCAAATCACACTGTTAGCAGAGGAGCCAGCAGTTCCCTTCCTGGATAAGTGCCTTGGATAAAAAATTATTCAGTACTCCATTTCCAACAAAGAATGGAGGTAGTAGAAGAGACTGAGTACCTTTACCCTACCTGGCATGTAACAATTCTGATAAATGCAGCTCAAAAAGTTCAGTTCTTCTGCTTCCTTTGATGCCCAGAGAGCTAAGAATTTGGTCTTTAATACAATTGCTGCCATCAGCAGCTTGTGTGTTTTTGGTACCACTGGGAAGTTTCATCCAGGACATGAAAGTCTGAGACAGAGAAATCAACCCCAAGGCCAGCAGCCTGCAGAGTGATGCAGCCTCTGTCAGTTAGGTAGACTGAAAGCCTAATATTAATTTAATCTAGACTAGGCTCTACTTATGCTTTCTACTCCTATTTTACTGTCCTATGTATTTCAATTCAGAAGCTGGAAAAATTAGGCTAAATAATTGGCTGTTCATATCAATGAAATACATAGAAAGAGCACAGGGCAGTGCAAAATGAGGGAGATAACAGAACTAAGTAAATATAGCTTTCATGCTGGAAGACTTAAATTAGTTCTTCTTAAGTGTGACCAGACATAAAATATCCCTTCCCAAGGATATCACCTGATTGGTATCTTAGTAAATAAACTCCTGACATCAAATAGATGTCATCATTTATTATTCTTTAATACATTTTTAGAGGTGATGATTGGTTTCTAACTTCACTGTGCTTTGTCTTGAACAGGATATAAAAACCTTAAACTTGCAGCTTGTCATGAAGGGCAGCTTGATCTGATGAAGGAGCATGATCCTGTGGCTAAAGAGTTTAGTACACTCTGCTCCTAGGGAATAATCTTGTTTTCATTTTACTGAGATCCTCTGCGTGCATCGAGTGGGCTCATCCTATTCCTGAGAATTTGCCTGCTGTTGCTTTTCCTTGGGTCTTCTGGCTTGCTGGCACCAGAAATGCTCTTTCAGAGGGAAGCACACCTTACTGCTGAGGGCACTTTGCTGGACAGGGAGAGAGGGAGGTTATCATGGCAGCCCTCATCCCACGTTTGTAAGTGGATGTGACTGTGAATCACAGCAAACTTCGAGATCATTCTGCTGCATTGCATGTACTGCTGAAACAGGGATGGATTTCATGACATATCAAATGCTTTGTCTCTATCAAAGTTAAGGTCTATTTCCGCAACCATTCGAAAAAGTATTGCAACTCATTATAAGTTAGGAAAACTTTTTATTTGCTGTCAATATACATCCATATCTTAAATCTTTGCTGTGATATCCATTCTCTCTACTTGTCTAAACTAATGTTTTTCAGGCCTGAAGGAAATGGAATTAAATAATAAAACAAATTTTATGGTGTTCTATGCATTGTTCTGTGCTGGCTGTACTTCAGGGTCTGACATGATAGTCCTGAAATCTATGTGTGCTCATCTAATCTCTTTCAGAAAGTTCAGTACAATCTTACTCCTGAAAAGAGTGTAACTGTCAGTATCTGTGCTAAACAGCTTTTTGAATTCCTAAAGTCTTTCATTGAAAACATTCCAAGTGCGTATGTACATTTATATATCTATCTATACATATATATATATATATACACACACCACACATACATATATAATGATTTCTGTTGGAAAAGACCTCTAAGATCAAGTCCAACTATTAATGTAAATATAATATAAAACTGCCAACCTACCACTAAACCAGGTCCTCAAGAGATATGCCTGAATGTTTTAGTTCCTCCAGGGCTGATGACTGAGCCACTGCCTTGGGCATCCTGTTTGCTGACCCTGTCTGTGAAGAAATTTTTCTTAATATCCAATCTAAATGCTCCTCGGCACAATCTGAGGCCATGTCCTCTTGTTTATTACTTGTGAAAAGAGATTGACCCCCAGCTGGCTACAACCTCCTTTCAGGCAGCTGTAGAGAGTAGTAATCATCTTTTTTTCCAGGATAAACACACCCTGCTCCCTCAGGTTTGTATGTGACAACTTTTAAAGTTGTCTCACTGTTATGACAAAGGAATCTGACTTAACATACACAAAAATGTAGGAAGAAAATGACAAAACAATTATTCTTTTCTCAAGAGCAAAACAGTATTAACAATAAACTACTTAGTCTGTGGAGGGGAGCAAAAAAAATATCAGGATTATTGCTGAAGATTATTCATGTTTATGAATCATGTTGTGCAAAAAAGTTCCTGTACAGAATTTTACACAGCCTACATTTTAAACAGATTGTGAAGCACAGAAACATGCCTAGTCTAAATATATTCTTCTTACAGGAAGATTCCTCTTTTTTTTTTTTCTCCTTTCTGATGTAGCAGTTCACCAGAGCAGAACATTGTGTAATTAAAATACATTAAATTTGGCTCCCCAAGCACTTAGTTTTGCAGTGGTGGAGAGCAGAGGAAAAGTGGTGTATGCTTAAAAATAAGAATATGAAAAATAAGGTGAAGAAGAATAATAATACAGTGAGGAACAAAGGGGAGACTTAAGGAGTTGTGAGAACAAGGTCATGTTGCATGACAATTTTCTCCTTGCCAACTGTTCTAAACCTACAAAGTTAAAAACCTTATAATTGTCTTTATTACAAAACGAAGAGGTAAGTCAGATGGTGTCATGACTAAGCTGCACCACTTAAATTTGGATTCTTTACTTTGTGGGTAGCTATAGAAGCAAAAGGATCACGCCAGTAACCAGTTTGGATAAAGTTCAGAACGCAGAGACTCAGATCTGAGAGCTGGGAATCCTTTGCTGCAGTGTGTGGAAGGCACTCAGTGGCAGAGGACAGCCACAGCTCCCTGATGGGATTCATGGTTTATTGTAACATGAACTACAGTCATATCCACCAAATGGCTTCACCCTTCCTAGGCTTTAAATTCTTCCGCTTTCAGAGGTGAAATCCAAAATTAAGAGCAAACTTTTGAGTCAACTTTACTCTGCAGTCTTAGGGGCTGTTTTTAGCTCTATGCTGCCAAACAATAGGGCTGACACAACAAATATGTCAAATCCTCAATTTATCACCTGTATCAGTGTTGTGTAAAATTTATTAATCGCTGCAGGAAATAAAAATGCAGGTGCTTAGTTTGTATGCTTACTGTGCCTTGTAGCTGGAGTGAGCAGATTTGGGAGCTGAGTAGTGGAGTTCCTCCCAGAGGCTTTCAGGCACAGCAGGTCAAAAAGCCACTGTGTCACAGTCAGTGTTACAGATGCTTTCTGTAAATGTAAAAGATTCATTTTGATAGTTCTAAGTCAAGGTAATGAAAATTAATTTCTTGTTTATGACAATTTTTATAATGAATGTGCCATTGATACTTGCAGCAAGATTGTGACAGGTGTTTAAAATGGTTAATTTCATACAAATATCACTGACTATTGCCATTTAATTTTACTGCTGAAAATAAACTTGTTGCAGCCACAAGAAATTGAGTCTTATAATTGAGGTGCCACCTGGGATTGCAGAAGATCTGCTTTGTCTTTTCCTTAGCTCAGTGTCTGTTTTGAGAGTGAGCTTTTGGGAATTTTCTGTAGTCCTTGTACCACTGTTTTTCACTGAAGGATGGATGTAGTGAGTATCCTGTGAACAGCTGTGGAATTTATATAGCATCAAAAATGCAGCTCACACGGTCACAAGGTGCTCCAAGGCTTCACAATTGAAAGTTAGGCTCAGAAGGCAAAGCAGCAGGATGGATCACAGGGAACTGAGAGCAGCAATTCATTATTCCTGTCTCTTCTCCCTTTCTTCCACTGCCGTGGCTCAGTTCAAATATTTTATTTTGCTCTGTCAGGCCATGGATGTCACTGTTTTGCTATGCTCCATTTTCAGGGGCATGTTGACATTCCATCTCCAATTGAATTGAACCTGCATGAAGAAGGAAGAAATTCTTGGTACTGTTTGTAGTTCTTCAAATCAGCCTGTATGTAATACAGTGATACAACCAGTGCTACTGCTGTTTCTGCTGCTTGCTTACAAACTCCTTTCTTAGCCTTAGCAACTTTGCAATTTGTAGTTGAGAAGTTGATTAGTGTTTTAAGACAGTGATAGTGGGTGTTAGGGCATTGCTTAAGTACTAAACCATTTGTATATGAAGATTGTCAGATTATTTAGTGATTTTTGATTTATAAATGTTAGTAATGAAAGGCTGATACAGAAAGAGTAACAATGTGCTGTGTGCACAAGAATAATTTATAATAGCCTTTTTATTTGGTGCCCTAGCTTAGGATGCTTTGAGATACTTATACAGTATCTGGGATTCAGGATAGCACTGCTGATTCAATAATGCCCCATAATGTTCCTGCCCCAACCTGAGCTCACCTGCATATCTTTTAAGACCTGAGAACTGGTGTTTTACTTCCCAAAAGGATGTAAGACCTTTATTCTGTCAAAGGCTGGTGCTTTTACAGCAATACATGTAGTAAAAAGAGGAACTGGAAAGTTTTTTCATTCCCACAATATTCACAATTTGGAGGCTGCTGCCATTTAAAACACAAGTGGGCAGGGTTGAGGTGCCCACGAATGAAGCTCTGCATGAGGAATGTGTTCAGGTAAACCAGAGGAGCCTGTGCTGTGTGTGGCACTATCACTGTGTCTGGGAAGGGCTGCTGTGCTGAGATGATTCCCTCCCTGTGCCTCAGCAGCTCCGGGTGGAGCTCAGGACAAGGACAGTGCAGCTCCTGTGTGCATGACCCAGCCAGAGATACTACTTACAGATACAGACCAGGTGCTATTCTGGCAGAAATTACTGCCCTTTCTGTGAGGATCCTTTCTTGAAATCTTTGCTTTGTTTGTTGTACCTGATATTTAAAATAGTATGAAGGAAGGAAAGAAGTGCTTTCTTGTGCCAAAAAAACCCCTGTATTTTTCTTGTAGGGCCTTCTCAGTCAGGTTAGAAGAAGACTGTTAGAAGCTGGCAGAGGTAAGTTTGTTGAATATCCTGTAAAATAGCTCTTTAATTAAAAGGTCCAAGTTAATGTTGCACTATTTTTTGTTTAAGGGCAGGTAAGAAAATAGGACAGGTTTTGTTCACAGAATTCAAATCCTATTGTAACAAAAACCCCAAACCAAACAAAAAAACAAAACCCACATTTTTCCCCAAAAAAGCCTTGCTACATTAAAAAAAGACTAAGATTTAGCTTTCTGTTGTACTTTGCAGCAGAACCTTAACTGTGTGTCAGTACTAAAGGCCGGTGTAGTGGGCAGATTGCCATATTATCTGTCAGTGTCTTAATAATGAAGTTTTTTTGGTCTTCCAGTAGGAATCCTCAGCGTACAGACCTGAAAATGAGATTCATGCATACTATATTATTTAAACATTTTAAACACCCATTCACTGAGTCTAAAAGCTTTTAGTTCCTATTGGAAAATAAAGACGCATCACAAAAAAAAAAAAACCCAAACAACTCAACATATATTTAAGGGTTATATTTAGAGCCATTAGCTGTAAAGATGGGGCAAACTAAAATCAATATTGTTTTCTCTTATTGAATGTTTTTCTCAGGACCTAACACTGGGATTTAAAGCAAACTAAATATCTGCTGTTATTAAAGTAATTTAGTATCCTAAGAACTAAAAGGTCACTGAGTGTGACTTTCTCATAGCTTGGTCACTGACAAAGCAAACTGCCCAACTTTCTCCTAGTGTTACTACAGTAAGTTGACTTGCTTTGCTTTGTTTTGTTCTTTGTTTTGTTTTTCGTTTTGCTTTTGTTCTTGGTTTGGTTAGGTTTGGTTTGATTGGTTTTTTTGCCCTCTACTATTCCTAGGCTCCATGCTTATCTGCATATTTTAAGTTCCAGCTTCTGCTCTTTCTACTACTGTGCTTGGAAACTCACCAGTGCACACAAATCAAAGTTATGGCTTTGCTTGTTTCCTCATGTTGAACTCTAAAAAAAGCCCTGCAATGCAAAAGCTATAAAATATTCTAATTTTATGCCTTATTGTCAATAAACTGAAAAACAGGAGCTTTAATCTCTGTCTTTTCAGTTTATTATTGAAAGTGAAATTTCTGGCATTAAAAGAATTGTGGAGAATCCAGTAAATTGTGTGTGAAGGAAAGAGACAGATCTCTGATACTGCCCATGTTTTCCTTCAGTTCATCTCTTTTGTAAAGGAATCCTTGCAGAATGTCAGCTGCAGTTTCAGAGATTTCCATGTCTTCCCTCATTTGCCTTGTTCATTAAGAAAAGGGCTGGAGCAGCAGTTGGAATAGAAATGGGTGATTATTCTACTCCCTTGCTATCATGAGTCATTTACTGCAGTACACGTGTGATTCTTCTTCTGCTCTGAGGGGGGAAGATAAATGCTTGACTTGTCTGAGAAAATGAAAATTTTAAAAGTCACACTTCCATTTCCTCATTTGTTCTGTTTGTGGAAGAGGGGATGTGCATAAACCATTAGTTTCCTCACAAGTTTTAAGGAAAATGGCATGGAAAAGTAATCGAATAATTATGTATGACCAAAAGCAAATTTAGTGACCTTGTTAGGTGAAACTGAAAGAACCTGAACTGTTATAAACACGCTACTCAGTGGATCTACCTCCCTCTGGAGCTTGCTTTCATATGGCATTTTGAAAGAATCTATAGCAATATTCTATTTGTTTCTACCTTTAGATGTTTGCATTGCCTACATTAACCCTCCCCCCCCAAAAAAAAAATCTGACTCTCATATTATCTCTAGTTGTAAGAAATTAATAATTACTGAAATTGGTTCTTTCTCATTGAAATGGTATTTCATCTCAAGAAATAAGACATTCTATCAATTCAAAAAGATTTTTTCTTTAGGAAAAGAATTCTCTAAGCAGCATTTGGCTGTTGGCAAAGACATTACATTGTTATTACTACCTTTACCCACTGAGGTTTGCTGCATCCATTTTAGCTAAAATCACATTTCTATAAATGGTCTTTCAGTTGTGCATCTTACCTGCACTTGCAGAAATGGAAATATTATTTCAAATAGTTTTGAAATAGTCGACATTAACTGCGTCCATTTAATCTGATTACATAAAATCTAGGGATTAGCACACTGTTAGGATATATAGAAAATAAAGTATGACCAAAGATTTTTAGGTATTTCAGCAGTTTGCAGTGAATGAGCCAAGTGCTGGTTTTTGAAATGAAGCAGAAGTTTTAAAAAGCTCAGTGCTGGAATTACAGATGTTTATAAGAAAATTCAGTTTTGTCCTTTGTAATGAGCTTTCATCTTCACTACAACACAATGAAAGAATGAATTAGAAGCAGTTTTTTGTGCTCACTTCCCTGATATGGCAAAGGAGGTGGGACAGGTTCTTTTGCCTCCCTGTCCACAGATATTCCTATCCTCATCCTAAACAGGAAAGAGGAAAATCATGGACACTGTTGTGTGCTTGGAACTGGCAGATGTGGCATCACCAGGAATCCTGCAGGATGTGTGCACACCACATGCAGGGACTCAAAGAATTTGGAGATGTTGCAAGAAGTTTGATTACCAAAACTTTTTGAGACTCTGCATGGAAGTATTCTCAGTGGTTGGAGAATAAATTGTGTTCTGCACCGTGGTTTGAATATTCTGAAACTTGTCAAATGGTGGCTAAAAGAGATAGAAGCAGCCTTGCAAAGCCCAGTGCTGGTCATCTTGACTGACCAAGCAAAAAAAAGAAAACTAAAATAAGCCTTTTCACATGTATCTCATCGCATATGGGAAGATAACTGCAGTGAAATGGAATCTGTGTGAGTTAATGTGCAGTGCATGAAGTGGTGGATGGCAGTTTTACCTTGTTTCTGAGGCAGCCACAAAGAATTGTTGTGGCTTGCCTAACCAGGAAGGTAAAAGGGCCTTGTAATTTGAAGAACAAGAGATATTCCTCTTATAGAATAGCTCTGTCCAGGTGATTTTTGTGTGCGTGGCCCGACAAACCCAGAGCTAACAAAGATCCCTGAGGTCTGTTCTGTAATAAAAAGCCTGCACACAGACTTTACAAGGACTGCACTTGTGGCTTTCTGCACTTTCAGCCCTGGTTCTGGAGGAGAAAGATGGGAAGGGCTGAAAGAAGGAAACTTCATCTTTAGAAAAGTATGTAATTCTGGAATAATCCCCGGACTAAAACCCTAGGGGAACTGTCACTGAAGCCAGTTTGTTCAGTGACAACTCACAAAGATGCTGCATTGGAAGGGACTGGTGGATTTTGGCAGGGATATTGAAGTAGATGAGAACTCAGATTTATTCACCTTTAAGGTTTGTGCCTGATGTACTCAGAACCCAGAGGGCAGAAATAGCCTTGTAATCTCTTGGTGTTTATCCCTTTGAAGGGGTAAGAGGCAAAAATAATGGCCTGTCTTCAGTAAAGCAGGAGTCAATATTGCTTGTGTCTGGATTATGCATGAGGCCCTCTATTTCATGACAGCTGCTGATGTTATAAGCAGTTTGTTATCCATATTTTTGTTCCAGATATTTACATCCTGCTAATAAGGCGATAATTTCATGTGTTGTGTACAGTGTAACTCATACCCATCTGCCAATGCTTCATCTACTCCATGAATGCAATTAAACAGCCTGATCTGGAGTGGTGAGCACAGAGCTAGATTTGAAATGCTCATGGATACTTCATTGTAGCTAATCTTCAGACATGGAAAGCTATTAGCACTGCTGAATAATAGCTCAGAAGTGTCTTTCATTTTATCTATATCCCTAATAGACTTTGCTGCTGACAGAAAAAAAAAGAATTCTAATTTTACTAGGAGAGTCTTCTGTGAGTTAATTTTATGAAAATGCTAATAACTGTGGGCGTGCTTGAAAGAATTTAGAGAAATTCCCATTTTTTTGCAATATATCTTTTTAGTGCTGTTTTAAAAGAAATTAATGCTGGTTGATGTCTGTGGTCCCAGACCTTTTTCACCATTTAAAGTAATTTCAAAGCTTCTAATGAAGAGAATTTTAGTGCATCTAGGTATTAATAATGCTGGAGATGCAAGCTAAGCAAAAATGAAACAGTTTACATTGCAAAATGAACTTCGGAGGATAAAAAATTTATCTTTTTGTGTAAATTGTAAATTCTCACAGGTAAAATGAGACATTCACGATTTCCATAATTAAATATCCTCTGAAACAGCCCTTTCAGTGAGTTGTGCTAAATTCTTTGTGCCAAATATTGTAAAATATCAGATATACCCTTTTGTAGATTAACTACAGTATTTCAAACAATTTATCCTGCAGGTTTCCTTGCAGGGGAAAAGGAAAGAAATAATCAGAAATAAACCTGCACACTCATACTTTTATCAGGTTTAGAAAGTCTGTCTTGGTAGAAAGGAAACCTTTATTGATTCTTAGTAACTAGAACATGATAAATTTTATATGCTCTCATTTTATAGGAAAAAAAAATCTAGATTATATTCTTAACATTTTCACTTCCTTTCACCTCCCAGTGACATACAAGCATGATGGTTTGTATGTCTTTGAGGGATCTGCTGCTGCTCTCTTGGAATAGTAAATCCAATGTACAAAAACCCACAGAAATTTTAATGAGAAGCAGAGTGCAAAATATTTCAATTGATATTCCAGTTGTCTGCCAGGGTCCCACAGTACCTTAAGACCTGATTTAGCACTAGCAGAGAAATCCATTGTAAACCATTGACTTGAAATATACAGATTTAACCCAAGTGTTTGTGAAGGTTCACTTTCCCAATTTGAAATGTGCTTGGCTTCCAATGCTGAGTTGACATAAATACTCAGCTTTGACTTGAAAACACATAATCTATTTCCTGCTAATAGTTTTTTACTCTCCTTTCTCTTCCTCAGGCCTGAAGATGGTCTGAGATCTGGATTTGTATTTTTGTTGCAGAAGAAATGATTATGCTGGAGGGAGCTACAGAGGCATTCCCAGAGACATGACAAATCTAAGTTCTCATAGCTGTGGCTTCTTCTCTCACCTCGTGTCCTGGGTCTCTACAGGCAGCTGGTGTCAGTTTAGCAAACAGAGGTGACTTTGCATGGAAATCAATTAAAAGGTTCAGTGAGATCCTGCTGGAGGTTCCCCTGGCTGGGACCATCAAATTTGTCCTCTCTGTTATATTTTATTTTGGTAAACACTTAAAAAGTCTTACTTTTTTTTTCATTAATAAGAATTTGTAACATTGAAATTCCATACTTGATAAGGAAGGGCTAAAGAGATCACTAAACATGGTATTCTTTACAAAAGTGGAATAAATAAAAAGCATAATCTTTTAATTTTTCAATTCTAGAAGAATAAAGGACTGCTGCCTTGATTCTGTATGTTTCTTAAAATTAAGATAGAAAATTCACTGTTAAAATCATATGAGAACATATTTTCATGAGGTTTTTGTGAGACAGTTATTATTTAAACAGTGACCTCACTGACCCCCACGATAGCCAGGGATATCTGAAACTGAATTATGTCAAAGGATATATCTTCCAAGTCCTTATCTGATTGACAGCTGCCAGGTTATATTTCAGTGTTAGTTTTATAGATCATTGCATGGAACTATTGTTATGTCAGGGTAATCTATTTCTAGTTCTAGACATCAATTGTTTGTCAAATATTGAAGGTAAATCCTGAGGCCATAGTGGATATCTTCTTCACAGTGACAATTGTTGTGAGGGTCTTTGTCTAAGAGTTGCCTCCAATACAACAGCAACTACAAGGAGAATTTATTTATAGGTAGGCAAGAACACAACTTGGGCTTTTTAGAAGAAAGGCTTCTGTGCTTTTTAGAAGAAATGTTTCAAATTTATAGTGATGATCCCAGTCAATATCTGTTCTGGGGAGAATCCTTCTGTTGACTTCACTGGAGTTTGAAGTGAATTTTAGAACTCTTTTATTGACTAATTTAAAGCATATTTTAGTATATTTACTATGAACTAAAGCCTGCTTTTTATGAAGTATATATATGCCAACTACTTAATCTGTTAAATATCATATGCCAGTGTGACTTTTAGTTATGAGGGAAACATCCTTCAGTTAAAGTATGATGATTAATTATTTGACCAGGCAAATGGAGTCCTAAACTGCTCTGGCATAGAGTAACTCTGCCAGTGGGCACCCTGCAGCAAAGCCATTTCTCTTAACTAGTCAAATTTCTGACACTCTTAAAGCATGATACAATTTTGGTGTGTTAGCTTTATTGCTAGGAATCATTCAGCTGAAATAAAAACAACCAAGTGTATCAAAGTAACTGTGGAGCAACAAAGATTATAATTGATAGGTTTGTTGTTGTTGTTTGGTTTTTTGTTTGTTGTTTTTTTCTTTTTTTTTTTTTTTT
>PYHW01010359.1:2346059-2359286 GCA_013186435.1 Turdus rufiventris | reverse complement strand
TGCCTTGGCTGCAGGTTACAGGTGGCCAAGCCTAGCAGGTACCCAGGGAGGATTTGTATTCAGAAGTTTTTCTTGTTGTGTGTTTTGCCCTGCAGTTTTGAGTTGTATGACTCTTTTCAGATGCAATCTAGCAAGCTCATAAATTTGTTTTTAGGTTTCAAAGGGTCTCCATTGCCACCTTCGAGTTTTCTGGAGATGGATTGCAAACAAAAGGAAATTTTTTGTTGGTTTATGAAGTGCAGACACCACATATTTCTAGGTTTTGAAGAGCTGTTTCCACTAAATTCTCAAAATATTTGCCTTACTTACTAGGCACTTTGGAATTTAGGTACTTTGGAATTTAGGTATTTTAAAACTGGAAATTGTGATGATTCGTGTTTTTGTTAAGCTTTTGTTCTGCCAGTTCTGCTTTTCATGTTTACTGTTCTTACAGTAGCATCTACAAAATCCTCCCACAAGCAGACTCTCACTGCGTAAATATGACACCCTCTGCCCAAAGGAATTTACAATCAAAAGGCTTGAACAAACTGAAGGGAAAGAAAAGTACCCCCTAACTGGGGAAGAGCAGCTCTTTTAGATCAGCAGGGCTGTAGCCATTAATTCAGTGCGGGCCATTTGGAGTTCCTTACACGTGGAAGCTCCTGCAGCATCAGGTAGGATGTGAATTTACAGAGCACTGGCTGCTCTGCACTGACCTCCCAGGCGAGCACTAACTCTGAAGGTTTTTATTCCCCTGGAGCAATGACTGAGGATTGTGCTGTAAATGACTCTCTGAAAGCTGCTTCTGGCACGGGTTACTGCATCCTTGGGGCTGCTGCAGGATGACCTCATCCTGAGCCTGTCCCCCTGTGCGTGCACATCACCTGGGCACACTGCTTTAACCCACTTTGTCTGCAGCTCTGAGCCTCATCAAAAACGTTCTCCCTGGGGGCAGCTGGGAGGTTGTTGTTCCTGCAGTCTGCCCTTATCCTGTCTGCATAAACAGCAGAGGGGAGCTGCTCCTACAGAGGGGGGTGTTCAAAATATGAGCTCACCTCAGAGCACCGGGCTGTGCTTTCTCTTCAGCTAAGGCTGGGGTTGTATCTGGAGGCCATAACACTATCAATCATCCTGACTGGGAACCAGAACACAAACTTGGCACTGGAATATTTTTCTGTAGTTATAATAGCCTTTTGCAAGTCTAATCTCCAGCAATCACTTCCAAGCAGCACACAGCAATCAGAGCACTGGAGTTTTAAATGGGACAAAGCAGTTCTTTAGCAAATAAAAGACACATAATCTGCAATCAAATATACTTTATAATTGTTAATTTTTTTTTTAAATGATGTCTTTTCCCATTTATCTGAGAGCTGTTTTCAGGAGCTTTGGCTATTTACAGTACAGTGAAATAATTTATTTCTTTTCTGAAGAGTATGTGAGCATTTGGGAAGAGAACCAAGATATGAAAATTGTGTGTATTTATGAATGTGCATATGAAGAAGTAAAAAAAAAAATTACTTTGGGCAAATTCTGGGATAAGATACAAGACTTATGTAGTTGAGATCTGCCACTCAGCTGTGCAGAAGGACAAAACCTGTTGAGTTCCCTATGCCTCCCTGTCCAGTGCCAAATATCTGCAGGACCTGCCTGCTGAAGGAAGGAGAGGGAAGCATTTGAGGATGCTGCTATTGCCAGCAAATGCTGAGCTGCTGATTGTGTTCTGTCTGAAGGATGGATGGTTGCAAAGTACAACCCTCCTCTCCTCATTCCTGCTCTCTGACTGCCTGGGTGACACGAGGGATTGACTGTCAGACCTGCAACGATTGCGCGTGGATCGAAGACTTTTTACTTTGGCCTTGATTCCTTTTCCTCTGTCCAGCTCTGTGATAATTTGCGTGGACCAGATGTTGCTTGGTTATCTGTGTTTGACTTTCCAGTTAGATGCTCTTTATCTGTCATTATGCATTGATTACATTAAGAACATCCCAACTTCCAGCACAACAAGCTGTGTCAAAATTGTTGCAAGGGGCAGTGATTGTACATTCTATTGTTTGAGGAGGTGCTTGGAGTTCTCCAGCTTTTATTTCCAGTATATCCTGTTTGCATTTATCATCCTTTATGTGCTGTCTCGTGTACTGCTTCTCTAGCCAGTGGCCAGACTTTCAGCTGGATGAATCAGCATAAACTTCAAACACAAGTGTTTTGGAACAATTCCTTTTATAAATTCCAATTCCAGAAGTGGATTGCTATTTTAAGATAAACATCATAACACTCTTAGATTTTACTTTTGGACTGACCTTTATCAAAGCAAAGCTTTGGCAGAGAGAACTTCCAGTTAGGATTTCAGAATAGTCATGATGTGAGCAGCTAATGCAATTGGGGGAACATTCTTTTGGAGCACAATAATGCTGTCTACAGTTTTCTCTCAGATTTGTTGTTAGGAGAGTTCACTCTGCCTGTCTGAGCTACTTTCCTGCTCTTCATTCCAAGGCAGAGCGTGCTGCATGCATTCCTCATGCACTATGTACGTAAAGTGGAATCTGAGCCTGAGGTTTAATTAAAATAACACTGCAGATATCCAGGAATGGACAGCTGCTGTACCTTGTAGGATGAAACTTATACCAACCCAACTTGGTGCAGCTCCAGAACACTGCAAAAGTCTCTGTGGTACGAGAAATGGCAGTCACACTCATTCTGTGCTGCTTCTGGGTAATGCCTTCAGGTACCTCTGCAATGCACTAGTGCTTCTGTGCCCAGCTTGATTCATTTCTGTCTGCGTGTGCCTGTGCCCAGCATGCACACAGGTAATGCTTGCTGTCTAGAAGAGATACTTGGAATTCCTGGAAGTCAACTAAATAGTGCTTAAATATGAATATTTTATAATAATTAAACTACATACTTAATTACTGCTATTAATAAGAGTAGTGACAGAAGATTGCAATGTAGCCACAGGTATTTTTGAATTACTTTCCTTTTCAAGAGTGGTTACATTACTTTTCTATTGCTCTCACCCCCTCTACAGAAAATCTGATGGAAATTATTCCTCCAGCGCACTTGTTCAGTCACTTCCTTGGAGATATATATATATATGCATATATATAGAATTTCTTTCAAGCAAAGCAGACGCTGGGATTTTAGATTTAGCAGCGACAGTTCCAATTTCTATTGAAATTCTTAATATTAGTCATCAGGTATGTTAATAGAATAAGTAATTCAAGTCCTCAAATAAGTTTGTACCTTTAGTTTGTACATTCCCACACTTTAATACTTTCCTAACAAGACATGGAAGTAATAGCTAAATTCCAGTGCATACAATAAATGCTTCCCATTATTTCAAAAAGCAAAAACCAAAAACATGACTGCTTTTCTGAGATATTAGCTTCCTGATGGGATCAGCTTTGCCATGTGTTTTTCATTTTTAATGGGAATATGAAATGAAGAGAGGTTCTTTGCTACACCTAGAACAGAGCAGTGAGTTGGCCACAGCTCCAGCACACATGTGAACTTCCAAGGGTGAGACAAATTCAGCAGGGTTGTTTGTACCTTAATTGGAACCAGCCACACTGGTTCCTTCAGTTTTGCTGGTGTAGGCTCTTACTCACTGGATCCTGTGCCTGCTGGCATGGCTGAGCAATGTGAGGATGAGCAGTGGCCAGGGCTGGCACTGGGATCCTGTTTGCCAAGGTGCCTGCCTGCCTTAGAAGGATTTATCTCAAACCCACTTTGGATATGTCTCTGTGCTGTCTCATTTCACAAATCAAGGGAAACCTTGTTCCTTTGTATAAGGAGCAAGGTATAATTCTGTAAAATCCCTCAATTCAGAGAGAGAGAGGCTTTTCCACAGCATTTCTTTATTGATGGCTAATTAAAACCTCTCTATTATTTTTTCAATGCAACCATTCACTCGAGCCTTTAACATCAGGGTATCAATAGCTGTTTCAGCTGCTACCATCTTCTAAGAATCTCCCAGGAGAATTTCAGAAAAACAGGTTTTTACCAGAGGTTTTGTTTCCTTTGTCTTATCAATCTCGTGTTGTTTTTACTGAGAGTTTCAGTGGGGTTGTAAGTGCTACGTCACGTCCAGCACCAAAATGATAGCTCTTATTTTTGTTTCACCCTGCCATTCTGGGAATTTAATTCACAATTTTTATAGAATTTCACCAGGTAGATACTGAAGACAGAATTGATAGCAGTGATTTTTTTGTTTGCTGTTTTGGTCTGTTTGGGTTTTTTTAACAGAAAAACACTACTCCCAGACTGGTGAAAAACTATGCATCTCAGATACACACTTCAAATTCTTGTAGTAAATATGATCAGGCAAATTGAAAAATATTTATACCCAGTGCTATGGGATGAATGTAAATAAGAAGTGCTGGTCATTCTTCTGGTACTGAAATACAGCTCTGTGACCTAATGTATAAGTTGTGCCCTTTAGACTTTCCCTTGTGGAGTGAATTTTAGTCCATTTCTTCTTCTCAGCACCTTTGTTTTGATATGGTTTGAAACTTGGTATTTTCCAGGACTGTATATTTCTGCAAAATTTTCATCCATAACTTTTAAAAATCATTAGCATGTAGTCAGATACCCACACAGCCACACCACCTTAATTGCTAGTGGAAAGACATCAAAAATTTGCTGTGACACTACCTTATTGTATATGCAAGTTAAATAAGATTTATGCCATCCTCAACATAAAATTGTTCTCTTGCTGTTCAATTCAATTTTAAATATTTGACATCAATAGCTGCACTGTGCTTCTGTGTAACATATCTTTGCCACTGGGATGTTGAGATTTTATTTGACAAATGCTATGATGATCTTGGATCTGTTTCACCAACAATTACAGTTCTCTGCACCATTCTCATACATGTAGACAGATACTGGGTTTTCAGTAACCTTGAAATAGAAACAAAATTAAAAGAATGAAGGGGATGATAAAAGTTTCTTTAAAGTTTGAGATTTAAAAGAAAACAGTATAGCTGATTGGATTTTATGGGAAGGAATTTCCAGGGAGTGGAAAAAGCCCCATAAACCAAAACAAAACACACCAACAAAACCATCAACACACATGCACACAAATTCTCCCAAAAAATTCTCAATAAAAGATAACATGGACAAAACCCATCTCAGTTTGTGAGCTGCCTGTCTGGCAAATGATTTTTAATCCTTCTTTTTTCCTGCAGAAGGAAAGAACCTGGTATTATTATTAATTTCTCAGAAGAGAGTGAATTATTTTGGGTAAAACAAATTTTTCCTGTAAATTTCTATTTTGTGAGAAAGGCATTTCTGCAGGGAAGCATTTTAATGAGAAATTATTGAGTCACTTTATTCAGCATCTGGGGAAAACAGGGCCACAACTATCCGTAATTTGAACTGTGTCCCTAAAATTGAACTGTATCATCTATACTCAGACCACTCAGAAGGGAAAGAATCAGCACTACAACGATTCTCACTCCTTACACCTGGGCTTGAGTTCCCCATGTGTATTGTTGCAGTCACAGGCTGCACAGACAGTCCACAGAAAGAGACATATGTTGCCATAGAGATGTGTTTTGCTATTTACCAAGAGATGCAGAAGCTCCAGAAGCCCACATTCAGTCCCTGCTTCCTGCTCTGTAGCTATATTGGAGCAAATGTAGTAATTTTAGGCTCATTTCCTACTTGAAAATAATGTCTAATAATTTGTCTCCAAGAAAGAAAGAAAAGCTAAATATAAAGCAAATTATTATTATTATTATTATTATTATTATTATTATTATTATTATCATAAGTCTCTTCTGGTAGTGAAAAGCAGCTGGAATTTTTTAAGAAAGCAAACCATGTCAGGAAGATGATCTCAGCAGAAGAGTCTCTCCACAACATTTACCTATTACCTATATTTTACCAATTTCCAAGCTGAATCCAGTTATTTTCCTCAAACATGTTCTTTCCTGATCAACTCTTTTTATTCTGAATATTTTTGAAGAGGCATAATTCCAATTTTTCTCCAAGCAAAACAAATGCAAACTGCCAAATGCTTCTCAGGCCATCTACCCTCTGAATAGATGAAGTGGCCAAAGAGATTTCTGTATTATCCCACACAACTTTGTTTCTCCTTTCCTGCCCTTCACCAGCTTGTGTACTGCTGTTACTGCTCCTTGTTTGCTTCCCTTATCTGCTGCATTCAAGGCAAGTCATCCTGGATTTACATTTTCAAGTAACATTTGGAGACAAGCTATGGGAAGTGTGCTCCAGGAGTACAGACACAGTTGCATTCATTGCTTTTTCTATTAAACTGAATTTTCTTACTCTGTTTATTTAAGGGAGAAAAGGTAATCCTTCTGGATGTGACTTCCTGTCCATCAGCTGAACCTATGAACTGGATTTTGCATGGTATACAACTTTTCTTTTTGCTGCTGCCTTGTATTATCTTTATGAAAAAAGATGCAGAAAGGGAGCAGGGCCCCCTGTGCATCACCATGGCTCTAAATGTAATTTACTATTAATGGCTCTCAAATGCAGTCCACTTGTAACTATACATTACTGCCACAACAACACCCTGTGGCACATGGAAAGCATCACAAAAACAGATGTTCTAGGAAAAGAAAACTTAACTAATTTAAAAGTTAAATCACAATCTGATCTGTTTTTTTCTGGGTGACACATAGTGAACACAGTCTGAGAGCACTCCAAGCCTGCAGGAAATAGATAAATGAGGTTGTGAATACGACTGAGAAGGCTTGTCTGAGTTCAGCCTTTAAGTCCTGTGCCTCAGAGCATCACAGGGGTTTGGGAAACTTGCCCCAGCCATTTGGCCCTCTCACCCTAAGGATTAATCCTGGATGTGAAGGGATTTAACCTTCTCAGTGCAAGGGCTGCTTGGCTGCCAAGGACTCCCCTGTACCTTTCACTGTTCAGAGAGGGTAAAGGCAAATGTGAAATCATTCTTAATTTCCATCAAGTTGTTTCCAAGGCTACATGCTTTATTAAGAGACAAGTTCTTCAGCATCTCTCTTGGAGACCATGAAGTAGAAGAGAGATTTCTATGCTCTGAAAGATAATGTCTACCTATCTGGGGTGAAAACTGAGCCACTGGAACAGAATGCCTTTGGTTTTTTAATTTACTCTGCAGTGCATATCACGGAATTAATTTTGATGAAGATCTAGACCTTGTTACCCAAAAGTGTTTTTAATTAATGGAGCCTAAAAAAACCTTTTTAAGGGAAACAGAACACAAGTTTTGACTGACCCCAAAACAAAATTTTTGAGCCATTGATCTGTGTTGAAAAAGTTTTCCTCATTTAAAATAAAAAAAATTGTTCAAGTCCTCTAAAATGTTGTAAGGAAATATTAACCAGAATTAAGTGATTTGGTCTAGTAAGGAGCTGAGTGAGCAGGGTTAGTTTATATTTTTGATGTATCATGGATGTGAATCTGTGTCTGCAGTTATTGCTTCAAACAGCAAGGGTGAGGCAGAAGTGACTAAGTATATGCTCAGATCTTAATTCCTTTGCCTAACATGAGAAAGCTTTGGGGTTTTGCTTCTGTTCATAATGAAATTAAATGCATGTGATTCTCCTCAGCATGAATATGGCTGTCTGTATTCTAATAACTCCTTGACCTCTTGGCAGACTTCTTGTAAGCTGTTCAATGCTCTTAAAGATATTAAATGCCCACATGCCATACAAATTATTTGACTAGAAGAGGATAACTTCTGTATTCTAATTGAGAAACATGATAGCTCATTTACCAGAAGGGCTACAAATTATCTTTGAGGGGAAGACTGCAACTGAGGTCACAATATTTATTAAAGACCCGAAAATCTAAGTGGGAGACAGAACATTTCTCTCAACTTTTAGACAAGTCTATGCAGAAGTTTATAAGTTATTAGAGATCAGAAACATTATTCTCAAGAGCTTCACACTGTAGACTACGCAGGTTCTACAAGACACCTGTTTGAGGGCTCCCTCTCTTCACCAGTTCTGATGATGGATGCTACATTTACTCTTTTATGGTCTTTTTACTCTGTAAAACCTTTCACAAATGTTCTAAGACAGTGCTGTGAGCTCTTTAAACACTTGGGGATGTAATTTTCCAGACACAGGTGCTTTGAAAACTTTACAAGGAAAAGTACAACACATCATTTATTTCTGAGGAGGGAAATCTAGCATTAGTAGACATCTAATACTAAGAAATCCACCTCTTAAAATATGGGGTCTCAATTGAAAATGATTCCTATGGTAATTGTAATGTTAAGCTGAATAATCTTTGAGGCTTTAATCATTTTTTAATTTGTGCCACTTGTTATAACTGGAGATGTTTTGTACAGCTTTTCTGTGATTAGATATTGGGATGGACTGCCCAGGGAGGTGATGGAGCCGCTGTCCCTGGAGGTGTTTAAGGAAAGCCTGGACGTGGCCCTCAGTGCCATGGCTGGTTGGCAGGGTGATGTTGGGTCCCAGCTTGGACACAGTGATCTTTTCCAACCCATCTGAGTCTGTAATCCCAAAGATGGAAGCCCAAGACTTTTACAGGCTGCAGACTGTGAAGATAAACCCAGTACTGTTGAGGTATCAAGGCATTCAGGGTTCATAGTGTCTGGCAGGAGAAAGAAGTAAACTCCTGGGACAGTTTAAATCTCACCCAAAATTCTGGCGTTGTGCAGATGTGAAGCATAGCAAATGGAGCTCTCAAAACTCAGACCAGTTAATTTTGGCCTCAGTGGAGCTCTTTAGGTTCTGCTTAAGCCTTAGGGGGATAAATGACACATTTTGCTTGCCTTGTAGAGAGCTATGATTACTGCTATGTTAAAATCTGTTTCACCCTCCAAACTTAAGTGAGATGTAGATAAATGTTGAAAACACTTGAGTGATGACATTATTAAGATTTTTAAATCTTCTAATGGGTAGTCATTTGTGATGGCACTGAAAATTCAAATAGTAAGCCACAGGACACAGCACATGTTTTGAATTGGCAGAATGAAATATGCCTGCTGCTGCATGTGGTTATAAAGCAAGAATTTCAAATTTAAGCTCAGATCAGGATGGAAAGGAAATTATGTTTAATAAAAAGTTAAGACTTTAGAAGCAAAACTCTGAATGAATTCCCTATTTGGCATATGTATAACTGGTGTCATTTAGGGCAGACATTTTACCATCAAAATATTTTTGGTTAAAACATGAAAATATTTCTGTCAATACTGCGTCATGAGGGTTACTTTGATTTTCTACGCCCAGGAAGCACAGAATGCAGTTTTATACAACATGGGTACAAAGCATCCATATAAGAATGCATTTTCCTTTGCAAATCAAATTGCATTTTGGGGATACAAAGCAGATAATTTTTGAAAGCGTCCTCATAGGAGTGAAAATTATATTCTCAAACGCTCTTCACTTGTGTTTATACTGCCTTGAAATTCTGTCCAGAGGCTGTCAAAGGAAGCTTAACTAACCACGGGGGCAGTGATCACCTAGAAAACTGGAAATGGACTTTGCCTCCCTAGCAAAAGTGCCTGAGTGATAAAACATAAATCTGAACAGATTTTGCTCCTTGGGAAGAACTTGCAGTTGCAGTACCTGCTGTTACCGTTACGTCAGAAAAATGTAAGAATTAGGCAAATGCAGTAGGTTACTAAAAAGTAAACATTCACTAACTTTGTCAGAATTAACTCTAGCTTTGCTTTTAATGTGAAGTAGAAGGACCATTTGCAGAAGAGGACTTTTCAAAAACAAGATGGGAATAGGTTCCTGGTCAGATAAATCATTATATTGCTAAGCAGAATTTAAAATAGGAGCCTCAAAGCGTTAGGAATTTTTAGGTCAGATAATGGCACATTGGAGATGTCAGCAACAGAAAGCTGGACCTGTACCTCAACATTGGACTTGGATGTCATTGGAAGAGCTGGGAGGGTTTTAAGTGTCCCCTGTAAGTCTCTCTCGTTTTCCTCTTGCACACAGAGCTGGCAGCTCACAGGATGCTGGCTGCTGCCCAGCAGTGCTGCTCCTCTGAGGCTGCAGAGGAGTTGGACACCAAACCCAAGGGTTTTCCTTGGCCGCAGTCCCACGCTGTTGCCCACCCGCACCCCTGGTGTGGCTTCTGGGCAGGAGAGCAGGGAGGGCAGGGAGAGCATCCCTGGAGAGGAGAGAGGACAAGGAGAGCACCCCTGGAGAGGAGAGAGGGCAGGGAAAGCATCCCTGGAGAGCAGGGAGGCCAAGGAGAGCATCCCTGGAAGACAGGGAGAGCATCCCTGGAGAGCTGAGAGGACAGGGAGAGCATCCCTGGAATACAGGGTCTGTCTGTGCTCTCCTCTCCCTCCTCTCCCAACACTGGGGTTGTGCCTGCTGGAAGTAAGCCAAGGAGCAGATGGAGTTTAGAAGCAATCTCTGGGAAGGACACTCTTAAAAATAGCTCTTAGTCTACTATTGGAACTTAAAACTGCAACATTTCATGCAAAAAGTTTAGCTTTGGCAGAAACAAAGCTAAGCCGAAGAAAACACAAAAAGTGATTTTTCCACTTGGAAGTTGTTTGGTTTGATGTCTGCCAGTAACTGCTGTAAAATCTTTGTGTTTCTAGTCTGAAGAAGATCCTTGATGTGCAGACTCCTAAAACCTTCTTTACGCCCTGGTCACTTGGGGATGTCCTGCCTGTAACCTGAGTGTGTTAGCTACAGTCAGGAATGGCCCACTGGGAGAAATGGCCTGGAGCTGTGAGATCTGGTTCAGCTCTCTGACATGACACCAAATGAATAGCAGTGCCTGCAGTTTGGCTAATGAGCAGCACAAGCCAAGAATACCCTACTTTTCCTTAGAGATGCTGTGGGGTTTTCCAGGGAGAGCACACAGCACTTTTTCCCAAATGGTGAATTACCTAATTTCAGTAAATTGCCTCCTTTCCAGGTTATACAAGCAACTTTCTTTTATAGCTCTACAAGGACATACTGCCACACATTGTGCAGAAAATACATTATGATACCAGCTGCTAACAGACTAAAAAAACCTCGATGTTCTTCTCTTTTAAAAAGAAGTAATTTCTTTAATATTTTTTCCAAGTCAATCAGCAAATGAAAAAATATCTCCCTGCATACCATTTTCAGGCACAGCTCATCCTTGGTAGTAGTTCACATTGAGACATTTAACAGCAGCTTTTATTATTCATGGTTTTGATCTATTTTGTGGTGACAGAGCAACACTAATCAGTTGATTTGACTTCTTCTGAAGTAGCTATTGTAAAGCTCATATGGGAAGGAGATAAGAACACAAGATGTCTACTCTGGAAGGGGAAACAAAAGAAAGGGTATTGCCATAAAAACATTAACACTTTTCTGTAATCTCTTTTATTTGGATGAGTTTTTCTTGTTCGTTTGCTTGCTTGGTTGCTTTTTGGTGGTAGTAGCATCAGGTAATAATAAGACAGAGGTGTAAGCTAAATTTCATTAATGTACAGAAAACAGAGCAAAGTGATATTCTGTGCTCAAACCTAATGGTCTCATTGCTGCTAAATATAGGTGGTGGTTGCAAGTGTTGTATATACAGAAAATTATTTCAGCTAGAAGACAGTCTCAAGAAAAAACAGGATTGCATAATTTGGAGAGTAAGGCTCTATAAGACAGCACTCACTGGTCTAAGTCTTCTAAATACAAACTTCATAATTCCCTCTCATCCTTCAATCTGTTAAATGCACAGTTATAAAGGCGAGATTTTAATGTGAAATGGTCGTGGACTTCTGTAGGAATCTGATCTGTGCTCAAAGATCTGTGCCACAGCTTCATAAGGCATGTGCCTGTATTCAAATAAATGTGTATTTTTTACATTCATATGATATTCCTATTTCACTGCTCTTCCGAAATTTTACACATTAGTTTGATGGGACAATTAAATGCTATTGGTTGTGGGATAAATAATTCATGGTTTCTGAAGAATAACTATGTAGTCGTACTATGTGGAGGCAATGTTTTATGCAGCTTTGTTTTAATGCATGCTTTGTTACCTTTATTATCACTAATTGCTGTTTTATAACAAAGCTATAGTTTGGAATCAGAACAGATATGCTTTAATTTAAGCTGAACTGGAGCTTGATACTAGCAATGTTTGTCCTTTCCAGAAATGCAGCCCTGCAAAAGGCTGTACTATTTATCCATTGATATGTTTCGATGGGATATATGTCACCTATTGTCTCAAAAGTATTAAGTAAAATTGGTACCTGGAAGAACTGAGTAACTATTTACATGTACAGAAAGCTTCCCTGTGAGTAAAGCATATCTACAGATCTCTGGAGATGATGTATTTTAATGCAGCTTGAATGTAATATTCCCATTTGTAAACAAGTTTGATCAAATACAATAAACAGCACTGGAGTCTTAATGTAATTCTATTACCTATAAGTCAGTACAGGAAACAGCAATGCAGATGCCTAACAAGAGGCAGAGTAGCTTCTTCAGCTTTGCTGATAAATATCTATGTAAGTCATGTAAGCCTAATAATCAGGCAGAAAAGTAGGAGAAAGTAATACCATTAGTCTTGTCAAAACATAAATGGAATACAGATGAAAGTTGATGCTTTGAGTAAAAGTGCATACCAGATTTAATGTAAGGAATAATGACATAAAGCTGAAATTCAAAACCTAATAGAAATATCATTTGGTATCCTGCTATACAGAGAAATAGAAACTGCTCTGAAATAAAGACCAGAAAGGATAGACCTGCCATTTTTGGGGGGGGGTCTTTGAAACACCTTCATTTAAGCAAGCTAGGGTATGGAAGATACCTGGGGTCTTTAAGTGCAAGAAGGTAGTATATGACAACTTTTGAAACACTGAATTTAACAGGCTAAGGAGAATTTTTTTCCTTTTATCTTTCACCTTGGGTTTAATCATGCAAGTATAAAACCTTTAATCTCTAAAATGGCAATACTTTTAGATAGCTTGTAAAATTGTTGGGAGAGAAAAGAGTTTTATCACAGCTTTAAAGCTACCGCATGCTTTTACTTCTGCAGGGTGCAGTTGGTGGCAGGGCTCATTATCTGGGGCAGTGCAGGTTACACGTGCTGGTTCTGAAGAGAAGCCAGGTAAGACTGTGGTACAAGTCCTGAGCTGCCTGCCTCTGAGGGGGCCAAGGAAGGTTGTAGGAATGCAATTGATTTACTAAGATATGAGTATTGGTCTAACACCGATACTCAACTGTGGCGGACAAAAGACTCTCCAACAATTTAAAGTTACAAAGTGAATGTTTATTCAGCGCTGGGCAGCAGCGTGGGGTAGCCCCCTAATACACA
>PYHW01010359.1:2315524-2342119 GCA_013186435.1 Turdus rufiventris | reverse complement strand
GTGTAAAGAGGTAGTTCCTATGCAATACATCCTTTTCTATGACTGGTGACCATAGGGCTACCTCAGCTTAGAGAATGATAATCAGGGGCTTTTTGGAATATTGAAATAGCAGGAAGATTAGATTTTTTTTTAATCCAGTTTTTTCAGTATGTTACTCAATAATGAAATTATGAGAAGGGCAAATTTTTAATTCCCTACAACTGCTACATCTGTAGCTAAAGCAAGGGAGGAGTTGTGCTTTTTTGTTTTAAAGGGGCTTCTGTCATGAGTGACTTCACCTTTATTACAAAGAGAAAAGAAAGATAGAAATAAAGGAGAGGATAGAAATTGATTCACAGAGAACATAACAAGAGTGTTACCTGAAAAAAACCCTGAAATTCAGCAGTCTATGTGCCACAAGGACTTTCAAAGTGATCCACAGCTGTATGGTTGAAATCTTCTTTCTTGTCTCCAACAGAGAAGGAAAAACAGAGAATCTATCCTTCATATTTTAGAGTTCTGCAGCTCAAGGGGAAAGCTATGAAATACCTGATTTCAGTTTTTCTCTACTTCATGGCAGCAATAAAAAGACCACAAGTCAAAAAGAACTAGATATTTAACATCTCAAAAAGACATATTGACATTGGCACATACTTATTTGCTGCAGCATTTGCTGGGATGGAAGCCTTTTAATAAAATATTTGATATGTTGCCATAAAAAAGGTGGAAAGAAAAGCCATGTCAAACTGTGTTCTGAACAATATGCATGTGAATGAAGGGAAGAATAATGAACAAGCTTACCAAGTCAAACTAGATAAAAGCAAAATAAAAAATGAAACCACAAAGCATTGCTAATAAGTAAAACAACATGGTCTTTCCTTAGCTGTGTGATTCTTTTTTTTTTGGTATAGATTTGAAAATATTTGTTTCAGCAGGAGTAAGAATCTCCTGTGCTTTCTGTAGAAGCCTCACACAGGTAGTTTCCAATTACTGAAGCCAAATGCTTGGCACTCTGCAAGAAAGGGTTTGGACACTTCAAGGAACAGAAAAATATAATTAGGCAGCTGTAAAAGTTGGATATTTTAATAAAAGATTATGTATCTCAAATATTAAAGGCCCTATAGCAAGTCAGCCTTTAACTAATTTGCATAGAGAAAAGCTTACCTGCAGACATTCGATTTTATTCTATCAATTTTACCCTGACTTTAAAGTTTATTATTGACCTCAGTGACTGATACTCAATAAAATTTTACTCAGTAAAATTGACCTAATCCAGCATATCATATCCTATAATTCTGTCTTCTTAATTTTTTTCTGTATAACAAGCTTTTAATGAGGTTAGCTGGAGTTCACAGAAAAGAACTCTTATGGGTTGGATTGAAGGTGTTTTGTTTAGCTTTGATGGATTAATGGCTGTCTCTATCATCAGGCACAAGTAATAGAATATTTTATCATCTTCCTAGTTAGGTTGTCAACATGTGGTCCATAGCAGCTGCTGTGAATTCATACTTTTTCCAATAGGAAATGTGGTATATGCATAAACAAAAATAAAATTGCAGAGGAATTAACTTTCTTATGTATTTCAGTAACCAACATGTGTTGGGTGGTGTCTTGATTTTGGTGGGGTTTTTTTTTGGTTGCTTTCTTTTCGTTTGTTTTGTTGGTTGGTTGGGTTTGTTGCTGTGGTGGGTTTTGTTTTTATTTTGTAACCATGTATGAGTTTAGCTGTAATAGAGAAAATAAAGATTTCCTTTCTGGTCCAGAGCTGAAGACCAGACATTTTGCTCAAATTGAAAAAATGTCATTATTTTTAACATATTTTTATCTTCCTCTGGCAAAGGAGGTTAGTGGAGAAATCCTTCTCAGTGTGCAGTCTGCAAATGGACTCTGTCCAAAATCTCCTGAAGTCAGTAGAGAAATGCTCATGCTCTTCATTTGATATTGGATCAAGTCATATTGCCATCTCTGACCAAGATTATTCTCACAATTCTGGCCTCTTTCGGGTAATACAGATTTGAATGTAGATCTGTACTTACTAAAATATTTTAAATCAGTTAATAAGTGGTAATGAGGTGAAGTTTTCTCCTAATGAAGTACAATTCCCACTGGTTTTCCAAAGGAAAATTTTTCATTCTTGGTTTGTTCAATTGCGGGCAGGGTGGGATGGGATGTCATTTTAATTTTTTTTATGTTTATTCTTTTTCTCCTCATGAGCCGACAAAATGAGCTATAGTTTTATTACCATGTACAGGGAGTTAAGGCACAGGGTTTCCATTAGGAATGATCTGTTACCTCCAAAAAAATGTTAATGTTCCTATTTTTGCTTTATTATTCTTCATTACATAGTTAATAGAAATGGAGGCACATGCCTAATTGCACCCTAATGAAAACTTGTCCTTTTATTTATGATTAGGAGAAGATCCATGGGCAAGGTGTTAGAAGAAAAGAACTTCCAAATGAATGGTGGGATCTCCTTGAGAGAGCTCTAAGGAGAGAAAGCTAGAAAATTGAGTTGTTCATCACAGCTTTTCTTTACTATCCTTATCTCTAGTGACTTATAGACCAAAGTTAAGTTTCACAGCTTGCATTTAATGACCTAATTTGGATTTTGGCTTGTATCAAAATGCTGAACAGAACACTTCACATTTTCTATTTTTATTTTAGTCTTTCCCTACTGAAACTACTCAGTAAACTTCAGATTGCTTGAATTGCATGCTGATTCCCAGCTCTGTATGCAGAGCAGGACTATGTGTTCTTCAGCCATACTCACAGGACTGTCTGCTTCTACGCCAATGTAACAACAAAAGAGCTAAGAGAGCTGTCCTTTATTTTACAGCAACTTCAGATAATGGCCTCTTGTATTAATAAAGTATTGCAGGACACAGAAATGAAAAAAAAGCTACATTTTTAAGAGGAGAGATGAATATTTGCTCTTAGGCATGCAAGGACCAGGAAACAGAGGCAACAGTTACTCTTCAAAATAAAAGATATAGAGACTGGCTGTGGTCCTAGAGAATCTGGAGAATCACTGCCCTGTCGGGACCTTGTGTCCCATGAAGGATGCAGCTCACTAAAGGTGCTCATTTGGTTTTTGTGAGGTTTCCTCTGCGGTATTCCATGAATTCCTGTGGACTTTTAAACAATATTTATGCTGTGTACATTCAGACAGGTTCTAAATATTCTTTCATACAAGTAGCTGTAGAAAAACTGCGCATTTCAGTAGAATTGCAAAGTGCTGTCCACAGTGAATGCTTCTCTGCCTCTTAAAACTGATTATTCCACTCCGTATATTTTTCTAAACCATTTAAGTGGACCAAATAGTCATAGATATTTGACATGTTAAGTAATGGTCTGGCTAGAGTAGCACTTGTGTGAGGTAAGTGAATTGTTTCCAGTAAACTTAGCCTATCTGTACTGTTAATATGCTACCACCTGCCTTATAAATGGTCAGTCAATTTGCTGCATGACATTTTTGGATTAAGTGGGCTGTATGGATTAATTGAATTAATTCTAAATATGTCATTGATTTTTTTTTTGTCTATGTGACCTGCTCTACTATTTTTTTTTGTTTCTTCATAATTGACTTTTAGTATATAAAGAACTTACTATTGAATGCTTATTGCAAAATAAAATGAGAAAAAGCAATAGATAGTGAAGTATTTTTGCAGTCTGTCATTTCTCATTACAGCTCTTGCAAACAGTTGTGCCTTGTCTGAAATAACGATTATTGCCAAACTATGCAGGAAGCCAGAAATAAGGACAAGTTGTATTCCCATGATAAATGAATTAATTAGCATTTTCAAAGTTTTAGTGGTACATCAGAAAAGCAACTGGTGAAGTCATATGAGCCTCCTGATGAATAAGCATTTCCTTCTCAAAGTTGTAGCAAGCATTGGAAAATAAAGAAGAGGAGTGGGTATGACAGGAACTTTTGTTTAAGCTGTTGATTATATTGCTCCGTTGCTCTTGTTCTCATTATAGTTCTCCTTGTTGCAAAATATGCTGGAGGCATATTGTCACTGCAACAGATAGTGGTGAGAAAAGGGTGACTTAGAAAGCTTGAAATACTTCAGCCTATCTGCCAGTGGCCAAAGATAGCTTGGCAGAATTGTTTCTGCTTGGTCACAGGGTAAGTTGCAATTTCAAAATATCTCAGGAGCAGCCAGGACAACATACCAGGGTTTGATTTTCCTGATATCAGCCTAAAGCCTCTCAAGTCAGGTGGATGTTTCTGATTCTTTGTTTAATAGCTGAGTGTCAGGAGATGTGGGATAACTTTTCAAATGCTGAGAGAATATCTGAGAGCTACAGCTGTGTGTTCAGTCTGATAGTTTAAAAAAAAAGTATTTATGTTTGAAGAGACCTGGTGTTTCTTTTTTAGTTTTAGACTGGCTTCTTAGCTTTCGTTTTGTGTGTTTCTCTCCTATATGTAGTCAGTTTTGGGGTCACAAGTATAAAGCAGTGAGTAATCTCTTGATGACTTCCTTGTAAGGTTTTGCTGTTGGAAAGACAGTTGGGTTTGTGGGAGAACAGGTTCATGTTGCAGGGCTGAAATCATTAGTGCTGCAGTCTATCGATCTGGCAACATGAGTTGCTGATGCAATACAGAAATAGGCAAAATATTTATGACCCTAGATTTGGCTTGCCCATCTGACTCATCCTGCTTTGTAGTGATATTTGAGAACAGAAAACTGCAATTTCTCAAACATGCTGCATTTCATCCTGCAGCTCTAGCCCTTTATGAAAGGACTGAAGAGATGTTCCTAATTTATTCTGATAATGGAAAGTTGCCCTATCTTATGACATCTTTAAAAAGACCAATCATACTTTTAATTGCTTAATTAATCACAGCATGAAAGGGGAACAGCCTTCAAGGACATTTCCTTTTTTTTTTTCTTGCCTACAAAGTTTAGTTGGCTGCTTTATCAAAGCCACTTGTTTGATAGTAGAGAATGTAGCTAAAATGGCTGATCAAACAAACACAACATCATCCTTGACACTCTTTAGTGCAAGATGACTGACCTATAAAGCCTAGTCAGATATTTCTAGCCCACTGGTGTGCATGAAAGCCTGTGATCTCTTCCCCAAGAATGTACCTCGTTTCAGTCAAACATACATTAAAAAATTCTCACAAACCTAAAATATAGCAGAAAGCCTAAGAGCAGAGATGGGCATCATGCCAAGTCGGGGAGAGCAGCCGAGATTCAGGTTCTCTGTGCTGGTCAATGAACCCATTCCTTCTCACCACTGAGAAACATGCTGCTTTCTTTGTCACACAACCTGTCTTATCTCATTAGCACGAGGACTTGAACATGTTGACAGCATGTAATGGTTTTCACTGCATATGCTAAGAAGCCGTTTTAAACCAATTTGGTGTTTTCTTTGTAGGCAGAGTGTGACTGCTGATTGCTGCTAAGGCCCCTGAAAAGTTATTTCGTTTGCCACTATTCCTATAGGTAAAATATGAAGCTGTGAAACAGATGATACAGAGTGCAACAGAGTGCTTGTTCCTTTCTCTGGATGTTAATGAACTCCCACTCATTCCCAACTGGTCGCTGGGTGCAGGGAATGCATTCAGGCTGAATCAACGTGCAGTGACTCAACAGACAGCGTTTGCATTTGCTCTTTGTTTGCCTGAAAGCTGTTAAAGCATGGCTAATTCTCAGAGCAGAAAGTTTAACATTTTCTGAGTGCATTATCTGCATTTCATAAACATATTTAAAAGTTAGACTTCATTCTTATCATTAAGTACCACCCACCCTATTTGATCACATTTAATTTTTTTTTTCCATTGCATTAATAGACTGATCAAAGCTTTCAATGAAAGTCTCACCTGTCCATTCTATTTATTAATTATTATTAAAAATAAGCTCACCATATAGCAACCTTAAATAACGAACTCTGTATTTAGTGGTGACATAATGTTTGAATATTAACCGACATTCAGGGGGAAATGCTAAAAAGGAAATGTAAAAAAATTTCAAAGCTATTTCATCACTGATAGTGAATAGCCTGTAAAGAGCTGCTTTAAACAACAGTGAGTTTTTTCACATTATTGCTGCTAGATTTAACCTTCTGTCCCCCTTTCTGGACTCTGTATCTAATGTGGCACATACCACAAAGCTGTTAAAATTCTCAAGTCCTGTGGTAATACCTTGGCTCATTGGTGCTGGATGATGTTCTTTGCTGTAAGAAGAAATAACATGACCAAAGTTAAGCACAATCCTGCATTGTTTTCAGGCAGGACTGTGAATACTTCAATTCTACTTGACTTCATGTAGTTGATAGGAGAACAGCTTGGATTTTTTTCTCCACATAACCCTAAAATAAGGTCCTGTATCAGTGTCTTGATAACAGTGACCATTTTGACTATTCATAACTACCATGAGAAATTAAATCTTTATGTATTTTCATTAAAATTGCTATGAAGTCAGAGGAATTTTTCAGTGGAAAGAAGAGACCAGTTGTAACTTTCTTGTATTCATTTCTGCTGAAGAAGGATTTATTTTTACAGTTCATAACACCTCAGTCATATGGCTACAGGATAAGTCAGGTTATATCTGTCGACTTATTTGTAACAAAGGGATTGAAGTGTTCTTCCAAATTTTGTATTTGAAATGTTTTCATTATTACTCTGAAGTATCTGCAGATAGTCTGAATTTTACTTCCATTATGATAGAAATATGATTTGATAAATAAACTTCAATGATTAACCTGCAAATAACAGGCAAGAAGTAGCACTTGAAAGATTTAGTGTCCATTCTGAAAAGTGATACAGCATATTTTATTTCTGTGTAATTTGTGTATAAAACTAGGTATGTTATGTATTTGATATATTTTCTTTTAAGTTAATTTTTGGAATTATGTTCTGATCGGATACTGGCAAAACTACTAAGTCTGGAAAACTCAGTCACTTCCCTGGCATACTGTCAGTCTCTAAGGGCAGAAAACAAATATCCCTGTTGGACAGACACATTCCCAGCTCTCTCCTGTTCACTGAACTTGCTGGAAACACAAACGCCAGGGTAGGTGAGTGGAGTCTCTTGGTAGTTGTGGTATCTTTTGGCTTTGAAAGCTTTTAACCTTGGGTCTCAAGCAGGGTTTGTCATGTACAGGGACTCTGACCTAGAATGCCACTGGCTGCATTTTATTCTGCTGCCTCAACGTTTTTGATTCAGCTTCCTCCTGTTGTATGTAGCTTAGCTAGTAGCCTGTGGCTCCAAGCTGCTGTCATTTGATTTAACCACTCACAAATCAGCTAAGTCAAAATTAATTAATGAATTCCTGTTTCCTTCCTCCTGAGCTCTCCTAAATAATTCATTTTTAATTTATTCAAAGCACTAAAAACATTTGGCTTGACATTATTTGTCCAAGGTGACTAGGATAATGGGAATGCTCTAAAAAACATTTGTACAATGCTACTTTTTAAATGCTTGCATAGTTTTTTTTTAATGCCTGACTTTATTGCAGACAAGGAGGAAAACATAGGTCTTATTTCAGAGGTGGTAGAAGCTGAAAAAGAAATAAATATGGTATAATAGCTCTTTCCCCATGTGGTGAAATGGCTCTTGGAAAAAAAAAAAGTATATTAAAAGGTGGACCTTATTGAATCTCCTGAAATTAAAACCACACTCGGGCAGCAGAAACCCATCAGAGCTGAAGCTTCCCACTATCCTTTTTCTGTGACATGCCATAAGTAGAGAATGCACACACTACATCATCAAATGAAGCTAGTAATTGCTGGGTCACTACAAATGTTATTTTGCTTCTATAGAATTGCATTTCTTTAAAGGAGAACAGAAGAAATACATGCCCAGCAGCAGGGGAGCCTTAACTGCTTGCATCTTGGGTTTTTTAAGATGAGGTTGACCTTTCAGCAGTGCCAGGATGATCACTGTGATATACCAGCAACAGAAAAAAGAGCAGCTCAGGAACTATTAAAGGAACTTTCAACAATGAGTGAATATGAGCTTAGAATTACACTTGGCCCTGACTGAGTTATTCTTATTTAGGTAGCAGCTTAATCACAGTTTGTAACTGCAATTTTTCAAAGGCAATTAATAGCTGAAGTTACTGAAAGATGAGTCAGGTTTCCTAGGCAATTTGACACCTGCAGATTTTTTAAGGTATAGGTTCCTAATCCAAGTCAGGTCAGCACAGCCAAAGGCTGCTGGACCTGTGTGGGTTTGTTCTGCTTTGGTTCTTGCCTCATACTTTGCTTTTTGATCTGCATAGAAATATTACTCTAACTTTGTATTCCTCACTATGGGAAAAAGGAAATTAGTGAAAACATACTTAAATATGAACTTATTTCATAATACTTATGTTAATTTTTTAAAAAATTTTTTTCCTCTTCACTAGTGCTTTAAACTGCTCTGCATGAAGTTTCAGCCACGCAGATGTTTGCAGTGGAGGTGTAAATGCTTGATCTGGGTTTATCTAAAGCACCATTTCTGTATCATACCAGAGGAAATCTGTCTTCTGTACTGGCCATGTGATGGTGGTTGAAAAGAAAATCCTGCTGAGTGGTGAGGCTGTGTGTAAATAGAGCACAACTGCAGAGAGGCACCTACGCCTGTTTTATTTTGTTTGTTTTACATATTCAAAAGGTAAAGATGTTTAGATAGATGGTCAGAGCAGCTTCCACTTCTTCACAGATACTCGATGACTCCTTCCCATTAAAAAGATCATTCTGTGATTTTTCCAGATTTGAGCTCAGCCACTGTTAGTGTCATTTTTGGTAAAGCAAATGAGAGAAAGTTGAGCTGTTCCTCCTGCAGAATCCTACTGTGCAGTACTTATCATCAATAAAGAGAGCCATGTCTGACATCCTTGATTTCTCACACTGCCCAGCCTTGGAAGGAGCAGACAGGCACAGGGAAAATGAAGAGAAGCCAGGCCTATGTAGAAATACTTCTGTAGATACTCTAATATCTGTATGATTTCCCCATGGAAAACAGAACATATGCTCCTTTGAAAGGCTGTAACTCTACAAATTTCCCTCTAACCAAAGAGGTTATAAATGGCAATTGTTTTGTAGGAAATTTCAAAATATTTGTATTATTTAGGGTGCTGGAAGAAGAAAATTATGACAAAGCAATGGATTTTTACCTTTTTTGCTCATTATGGACATACAAATATTCTCTTCCTGTAGCATTTTGCAAATAGTTTTGAATGGAAGAAAAATATTCTTTTCTCTGTAGTTTTTTTTGTTATCCTGAAACCTTTAAAAAAAATATTTCTTTCTAACTAGAGATTGAGAAAGAAGGAAGATGCCATCAAAATTTTTACTTCAAAAGCCTAAAAAATAATAAAGAATTCTGACCAGTCAACTGCAGCTATTTTCCTTCCACTTAAGCCAATATGAATCAATAATAAATTCCTCTCCTCATGCCACAGAGTGACAGCTCTCCTTACTCCCATCTGTCCAAGGAGAGTGAGGCTCTCTTTTGTCTCCTTGGGCCTTGATTTTGTCCCTAAAGGAGGCCTGAAATCACCCACTGTCTTTACTACCTGAAAAAGAAGCTGTTTGGCTTTATTTAAGGGATATTATTTTACAGACCACAGTCATTTTTTAGAGTGGTTGCATATATAATATTTTAAAAACACAATGGCAGCTAATTGCTTGTGTTATTTATATTTTTTGGAGTAAAAACAATTATAACTTTTACTAGGATAAATAAATTTTATGTCAATAATTAATTACTCAAAGGGAGCTAATTGCCTGTCACAAGAATGTGCAGCATGAGCACTGCTTTGAGTAATAAATAGCAGGCTGCTCCCATAAACATATACTGAAATCAGAGGCACTAAGTAATAAAAATCGTGCATCATAAAGAGAACAGTATGGTAGAAGTCTTGCAAAACAGCATTAATGCAGCACAGATCCTGAGTTGGCAATTACAAAAGACAAATCCGCAGTGGAACAGATTCCCAGCTGGTATAACTCACTGTAATGTCACCAAACTGAGAGCCAGCAGCTTGGAATTTGGGTGAGGATGATGAAGTTCCTGCCTCTTAGGTCCAAGTGCTTTGAGGAGCATTCTGCAGGGATGTCCAGGTTTGGACACTCTGCTCTTTACAGTGCTGTTCCTATCAGTGCTCACCTTTGCACTTTGCACTGAATTGCAATGTTTTGAATTCTGTTTAGTCTCAGCTGGAACACAGTTTGGGTTTGTTTATCAGCCCCTTTCTGTCAAGAGCAACATCTCTTTGCTCAGCAAACGGGTCAAGACACTGTGTTACCTAAAGTCCCAGAATGTGTTAGTACAAGATCTGTTTTTGTTCCATAGCTTCGTTATGGGCTTTGTCTGCTTCAGAACAGACTTCTCAATTCTTGGTATCAGACATTCCTTCTGTTCTACACAGGAATAAATAGTACTGATCTCAAAAGTATTGCACTTCAGGGCTGTTTCTCTCAGCAGATCCTTCCTTCAATGAATGTCTGGAGAATCAGCATTGAATTTAGACAGAGCGCTGCCAACTGCAAAGAGGTGGAGAATGCAAAGAGGGGGAGGTACCACTGAAGGACTGTGAGAAGCCATTGATATAACTTGGGAATCTCCATAATGTCTCTCTTTTTAATCACAGTGTGCTGAGGGGTAGCATGTATATTGTGAAGTGTTATGCTTAGAATGAGTACCAAAAATTTTCTATGGGTGGGTCACAGCTGAGCAGCTGTTCCTAAACCAGTGTCAGCTTAAGTGCTGGCTGCTTGCACTGCTCAGGTGTCTAGAAGTGCAACACTGCTGGATCTAATGGTTCAGAACTGAAAGCTGGCACAGAAATGCAGAATCAGTGTTCCAGTGTCTCTGAGCCTTTCCATGAATGACCAACTTATGACTGATTATTTCCAGTCTCATGCAGTATTTACCAGTCTGGTTTTGATGTCGGGGGAGATAAACTTGTATCACAGCTCTGGTTTGGAAATGTGCTCCCACCTGTAAAAGGATGGGGAAAAGGACAAAGCACACTTAGGGATTTTGTCTGTGAAGGGAGATGAAGATGGGCATGAACATTTGTAGACATATGAGTTGAGACAGCACTGCAAGTCTGTGCTCAATCACCAAGATTAAGGTAATTGCTGAGTTACACCTTGGGGTGTGCAGGCTCCCTGACTTGTGCAGAACTGAGAGCTCTCCCCCACTGCAGCAGCACTCCCAGCCCCTGCTTCTCTGCATTTCAAACCTTCCTTGCGAGTTATCACTTGTCATTTATTGCTTAGGCAAATGAAAAATTGAGGCTCTTATTTTCCTGCCAAAACTAATTTGTTTTGTCTCTCACTTCTCTGATCCTGGCTATCTTGACTAGCTCTTGCTTTTAGTTTGCATTTTAGACTGTAACATTCTGGGGCAAAGGCTGTGATTTCAAAGAGAGTCTGGGGATGGTATGCACAGGTACGGCATAGAAACCAAAAAATTATTTTACTTGATTTGCATTGAAGTTAAAAATTGACAGTCCCTTTATCAAAATGAGCAAAGAAGATTTGGATAAGGAAAAAAATCCAACAAACCAAACAAGCTCAAACCTTCTATATGTAAGGCTGTGATGAAACCAAGACAAAATTTTCATTAATTTTGGAAAAGTCATACTACATTTACATCTTATGTGGTGGTAGTTTTCTCTCCTGTAAATGTTGCAGCACATATTAATTTACAGAGGTTCCTGTTGTATTACACTAGGAAGGACTTCATCTCCCTTCTTCATACCATAACAGTTAATAAGGAGTAGTAGTGGAAATGCGGGAATATTACAGACTGGTCTGCATTCTGTAAGATTTCAAAATATTTCACTTTTTCCTCCTTGTTTAGACATGTTGACTGAAGGAATGAACCACTGATATGGGTCATCTTAATAAAAAATAACTAGGGGGGCTATTATTTAAAAGATTCCAAGCACTGATATTAAGGTTTTCCCCTAATAAGAGATACTGGGTATTACTGAGAAAAAATAAAATCACAAAACTTTATATTAGCAACTCTTACTGAAATCAGAGCTCTGAAAGAGTTTTTATCGGTACTTTTTTGTATTTTTGTCAGTATTTTTTTGTACCTTTTGTCAGTATTTTTTCAAGTTTCAAAGTTACAAGTGTTATCAATCCTAATGCTGCAGAAGTATTAGAGGTTTTATGCAATGCAACAGTACAAGAGGCTGGATAATCTTCTCTTCCCTCCCCTGATCATATGAAATTTTAAGCACAGGCCATCATCAGAGGCAGGCTTCTACATGTGATTCTTTTTTTCCAGCAAGGTAGGTTCTATACTTTCTCAACACTAAAGTTTTTACTGGAGTATTAAAAACCATGTAGACCCAGTTTGTACATCTTGGCATTTCTGACCCCTGACAGGAGACAAAGCTGCATTCTCTGCATGATGCATCTTACCCCTTCAGTGCATTTAAACAACTTGTACAACTCGTTTCCTGGCCTTTTGGAGAAGAATTTCCCTCTTTATTTTTCCAGAAAACAAAGTACAGTAATTTCACGATTATAAGGTGCACCCTTTTGACTAAAATTTTGATTGAAACCCAGAAGTGCGCCTTATAATCCGGTGCGCCTTATATACGGACAAAGTTCAGAAATTTGCCAACCCGGAAATGTGAGCCACGAGAGCCGCAAGAGCTGCGCCAGCCGGCGCCGGGGGTGGGCGGGAGTGCTGGGGCCTGTGGCATGGGGAGGGCACCTGGGGCTGCACTTAAAGGCTACACCAATCTGTGAAAAATGTTTGCAAATTGAGCACCTGCCAGTAAACCCCGCAATCATGTGATTTCGTTACTAATTCATTACTCTGTTGCACTCAGACCCTCGCTGCAAAAAAAAAACCAGTGCACCTTATATATGGACAATGTTTGGAAATTTGCCGGCACCTGGAAGTGCACCTTAATAATCTGGTGCGCCTTATAGTCATGAAATTACTGTAGCTAGAAATGCAGAGTGGATACGCTCAATATTAAGAATTGTTGCCAATCTGTGACTCTGGTGTGTAAGCAATAATTCAAGAAAAGTGGTACTCTAGTTTAGACAAAACAGTGTACCATTAGCCATGTGTCCCTCAATTTTACATGCAAGTAAGGGTTTCTTCCTGAATGAGTAGTACTCAGTGTGAATTTCAAGATTCCAGTTTATTAACATTATCTGTTTAAGTTCTTTTTTAAAGAGATGATGATAAGAAAATTAACTACTACAGAGGAGGTTTTCTTTTAATTGTGAATTTATACAACAGTATGGGGTCATAAATGGGATTATGAAACAACAGAAGATCTGTCAGTTTGACATTTAATCACTGGTGAGTTTTCATCTGCTTCTATAAGCTCATTGGTAGCAGTTGCTTGTTCCTCAGTGAAGAAAAGACCCTTACTGTGGGTTCATTCTAATATTTTGCATATTTTATCAAAATTGTAACTTTCAATTAAATTCAGTTTTCTTGTTGAAGATTTCAGATTCTGGTTTCCTCAGCAGACACCCTTGAAAAACTTTTTTTCCATCACAACTGTGTGTTAAAACATATATTTTTGGTTTGAATTTCAGCAGGGAGAGAAAATTAAACCTTTTTAGTTCTCATTCTGCGTGATTGATTGGAATTTACTTTTCAGTTATATGTGATTGTAGTAATTAACTTTTTGAAGTAAATAATAAATTGAAAAGGATTATTTTAGTTTAAGAACGTTGTTGCATGTACCTTATGGTTTCACTGCACTAAAGCAGACTTTTGAAACATATAGATTTAGATTGTATGAAAGAGCATGTTATAGACCCTTCTTATGGACTTTGTCGATGTGATACATGATCCAAACTTTGAGAAGTTTATTGAGAATTCATTGTTTTTAGAAACTGAGAATGTTCTTGTGTTGTTGGGGTTTTCCAGCATGTTCTTCTGCTCCAGAATTTTGTTCTAAGTATCTGAATCATATTCCCAGATTTGGAATGTCCCAAGTTCAAATGGCATACAAGCTACTTCATGATTTTATTATGAGTATGTCAAGAGGTTAAAAATTACAAATCCCAAATGAAAATACTGTGCAGGCTTAACACCTGGAGTAAATCCTGAGTCATGTTCCTAAATATCTCCTCTACAGAAAAATGGTAAAGACTTCAAAGGAAAAACAAAACCATCAGATTTCTAGCCTGAGCTCCAGAGTCATCTCTGCATGGGGATTCCCCAGCAGAACATCTTAGTAGGAACATTTAAGTTCCCTGCTCTGCCAGTATTATTAACTTTGTTTACTCTTGTTCAATCTTTTTGTGTAAAAATTTTGTTTTAAGCTCGACATTGAGCTAATAAGTGTATTACTAGAAACTTGCAATAATGCATGATAATAAATTCCAATAGAAATAAGCATCTCATTTTAAGGAAAAAAAAAAGTTGCATGATGCACCCATATAGGATGATCTATTTAAATGTTCTGTCAGATAAAATTCTGAATCAAACGAAAATCACCCTCTATTTTCTAAATTTTCTAAACTTTCTATGGATGAAATACTCTGCAAAATTGAGACTTTCCAGGACTGTGTCCTTAATGTTTCCATAGTCCTCTATTTTCTGACTAATATCTGAAAGGTATTTAGATCATCTTCCAAAAAAAGCCTAAATAATAATGCTACCCTACCTTACTTTAAAAACCCTGTATGTCTTCTGTGACAGCCAATGAGATTATAGACTTACAGAGCAGTAGGTGTTGACAGAATAATTGAAAGCCTGGTTAGGTTGATTTGTATTATGTTGTAAGATTGCAGAAGATTAAAGATATCTCCAATTCCCATTGATATACCTGAGTTAAGATTTAAAGGTTAGCCAAAGAAATCACTTTTTTTTTTCCCAGACAGGATGCTTGATCTAAGTAACAAAAGCATCACCACCCTCTTTATCCGCATTTTCAGCACTATGTCACTCACAGGAATGAAGTGCACTGACTGTAAAATAAGCCATTATTGTATTGTAATTCTCCTGTAATCTGTTCTAACATGGCCTTGATAATGCCACCCTATTAAAACCTTTCCTCTAGTTCCCAATAGTACTATGTGTATCAAATTCTACTTCTTTTGCATTGAAACCCCTAACTCTATACATTTGACCTTGCATCAGATCCTCCACTGCTGAAAGTTTCCACCACTCCTCTGAATTGAAAATAAGAACATAAGAAAATAAGATAGGTGTAAGTATATATGGAAAAAGAAAAAACAAAACAAAACAAAGCTGGCATCCCATTAAAAAAACCACCTAATTTTATTTGTCAGTTACATTCAGCAAGTAAATTTCATAGTAATAATGAGAACTCTCCTTGCTCTCCTCTTTGATGGACTTGCATGTTACTTTTCATGAGGATTCTCTCTGTAGTAAATGATCCAGTATTTTAACCATAGGGTTGTTTTTTTTATTTGATGTTTTTCACTTCAATTTTTATCACGGTTATTGACTGACTCTATGGAATGCTCTTTCTGAAGTTCCATAAAGGTGCAAGAACCAGGAGCATTGATAGCACAGGGACTGGCAGTTTGTTAGTGGTGTTCAGAACTTAACCAGTGGAGCTGTGTCTAAGAGAAAGTCAAGTCAGTGTTTGATGGTACATAATAACAGACATATAATCCATAAATGAAATACTGTGAGCTGTGCAATAACCATATAATGAGAAAGAGAGGGGTTCTACGCCATTATCTCCACATTTGATTATATAAATACTACAGAAATGCAGAAATATGATTAAACCCACTGGGCTCCCTGCCAGTCTATTTGCTATTTCGCTTTATGTGGCCTTGTATACCTTACTGCTCTGCCAGAGCTCCCACTGCCATGTGTGTCACTGATACATGCTGCTGAAGGGAAGGAATATTGCTATCAGGTAGCATAATTATGGTGATTACTCCATGTGTTTTTTGGTAATACATTTTAGTGCTCTTTTTCACAAGGTAGAACAGAGTCCTGTAAATTTTTTTCACCCTCCATCACCTGAGCTTAGAAGCTGCTCAGGAAAGCTGTGTGGATTTGAACCATGGAACATAAACATGGAATTTTTGGCTGTTCTTTATAATTTAGCATTTTTTGATCAATTAGTACAAGTCAAAAATGTAAATGACTATAATGATAAAATTTTAAACATACATGATGTACCGCTAATGATATAAGATTGAAAGGACAGAAATGTTTAGTATTTCTTTATTCGTTTTTACTCCTGCAGGAGGAAAGCATTAGGAGATCCCAGAAACTGAATATTTGTAAAAATACAGCTTTGACATGTTCATATCAATAACAGAGACAGTCCCTTTCTTCCAAAATCTGCAGTCCATGACAAAGCTAGAAGGTTGCTGAGAAATACCTTGGGAATGATAAGCAATAGGAAGCTTTCTCTACTATATTCCAGACTGAAATAAAAATTATCACAGTCCTTTAAAGGACATCAGATACAGTTTTCACACATTAAATAAATAAATAAATAAATGGATAGATAAATACTGCAAGTTTTCTTCATACTAATGCATAGAAAGTCTGATTTAACATTACTTGCATGTGTCTCACACCCTCTTAAATCAATTTTTAATCTGTGCTGTGAGTCAAATATTTGATATAAAGCTGATATGGGGAAAATAATCTGGGAGAAGTGTGTCAATTAGAAATCCTTGATGGCATGTTGGATGTACAGAGGCTTGTAAATGGGTGGCAAGCTGCATTCTATAGCCCTGCATTATGAATGGCCCAATTGTAAGTAATCCAAATTTCAAAGCAGAGGCTGGCCTGAGGAGGTGTATACAAGTGATTAGAATTTCAAAGACCCCAGAATAAATACCAGCTCTTTGATGGGATAATTTATGCATGGAATGGCAGGAAGAGCTGTCTGAGTTGTTCTTGGAAAGTTCACATGGAGCAGCATTAAGGTCTTGAAAATAAATTTTGATATTGGATTACTGGAATATGAACACAGTATTGGAGTTCACTGAATTAAGGCATTGACAAAGGTTGCCCTATGAAATATGAGTTGGAGGCTGCCAATACTTTCAAATTTGTGCGAAAAGAAGACATAGTATAAAAGAAAATAAAACATCATTAGCTCAGTAAAATTTAAGTATTATCATGCTTCTTGACAAGAATTTTTTTTAGCAATACCAAAGCATTAACTGCAAAAACTAGTTTGTTTTTCTATTTGAATAGAGAGGAAAAAAGGTTGGGGCACTCTGTTCATCAGTCTGCTTTTGGGATCTCTCCTTGTTTTCATTCATTTTCTGTGTGAATGTAAAGTTACACTTTCAGATCTGAAGATACAAGAGTGCACCTAGAACTACAAAGCACTGACTAACCCATTTTCTGCTGTTTGGTGTCTGGTCTCAAACATGCTGAACATCATATTGAAAAAGAAGTTTTCAAAAATCAAAGGGTTGTAATAAAATGTTGGACTTCAGTGACTTCGACCTCAAAATTTCAGTGAGTTTAGGACTCTATTGTGTAACCAAGAGGTGAATGAGTTTTAGACAAGGCTGTGTAGTGTTTTTACAGGCTATGAAATCAAATTTCATGCTTCATCTCCCAAGAATATCAGTGATTGATACAGGTTTGAGAGGTAAATACACTGAGTGATGTTCACATCTTCCTTTTAAACTTTGGGGAGGAGGTTTTGTCAATGGTAATTCTACTAAAATAATGGTTTACTGTATCTTTCCAGGGCTAAGACAAAAAGCTGTTCATTTTTTCTAGAGACCCATATATAAAACCTGTTTAAAATAATAATAGTAGAATTTATATTATTGATATATCTTCATTTATTGAGCATCATTTATGCAAGTAATCTATCAAGCCTAACCAGTGAACAAAGCACAAAATATTTGATCTTCTGTTATTTGTCACTTTAACAAAATTTTCTGAACTTTAAAATCTCCCATCACTATTCTGAACTTAGGGTTTCAACCCAGAAAAAAAGAGAAGGTTCTTTGGAGGAAGCTTGAGTCATCACAAGCATAAAGAAAGATTATCATTTTAGAAGGCAGAATAAAGTTATTGATATACTCACCTAATTATAAAAAACATTTTCTTATGTTTCTCATGACCAGATTTTGCCAGAATGTAAAAAGAGAGCATCCATAGAAAACTAACAAACAAATTAAACAAACAAAATCTTTTCAGCTTTGGAGCTCACTGCTATAGGATATTATCCAATTGAACAAGTTAATACACATACACACATATTAAACTCTAAATAATCAGAGCAAGTAAAAGATTTTATTTAAATTTTGTCTGTTGTATTAATCTTCATGATTCAAGACTTGTGAGCATGTCAGCCAATATTTTTTTTTTGTGTGCAATTCATTCTCTTTCCCTTCATGTTTTAAGAACAAAATAATGCCCACATAATGGGATTATGGCCAAGACTACTGATCTGATGCAAAAAGGCATCTGTGTTCCTACGTCAGAAGTAGCAATTTCCCTTACAGGAAAGACCAAACCTTTGAAGGCAAATTTACCATGGATATTAATCAGTGAACCTGAGATATGCTTGCTTACTTAGATAATTTGACCTTAAAATTTTGTGTTTGGAGTCCTTTGCTTTCAGTCCAGTGTGTAGGAGTATTGAATACATAAAGCTGGAGATGACTAAGGCAGGTATCTTCTGGTTTTTAATTAATCAACATTTCAGTCTAAGCATTATGCACAGATAATGTCAGAGGAATTCCAGGACACTTCTCGTCACAAAGCAAGCCCTGTGTCTTTGATGGAGATGAGCCAACATGTGTTTTTGTCCTAATGAAATTCTTTTTGTCAGCTCACTAACTGATGAATAATTTAGGCCTTGATGAATGCAAGTCAAATGATTTGTGTGAACTGATTCAAAAAAGAGGAAATACAACCACCCCTTCAGAGACCCATCCTAAACAAGGGTGGCCATTTCAAAGACAGAGGTTGACATGTTTTTAAACAAAAGGTCAGTGGATTTTGAATCAAGGCAGGCATCATGCTGCATGCAGACTTTGAAACATCAGTTGGCAGGTTTTAAGCTTTTAGATGTGTTATTTCTATTCTCCCTTACACCCTGTCCTCCTGCAGAATGCCAGTTACTAGAAGGCTGTTCAGTGACATGACTTTGTTTCATCAGCTTTGATTTGCACACTGAGAGTTTTTCTTCTTTCATAATAGTCTTTGATTCTATCTGTTCCATTTATCCATTCCTCCAGAGGCAGAATCCATCAACTCTGTAGCATCAGCATATGTGCCTTGTATGCTACCCTGACACAAAATTTGTGTGTAGCTTTCTAAATTATAATAGGGTCTTAAGAAAAAGAGTTGAGATGGGTATATGCACAAGGTTCTTCCCATATCAAAAGAACAGAAACTAAAACAGTACTGAAACTAAAACAATTTAAGGGGGTTAAGAGAATATGCACAGATATGCAAATAAAATCTGCAAGACTGAGTAGGAATTAAAGATTTTTCCCTGAAAATGTTATGGACAAGTTGAGAAGGAGACACTAAAAAAATCACCAGCAAAACAAGGCATCTGAACAGAAAGCCTAAAGCAAGGAGGTGAAGGTTTGGATTAGCAGGTGGATATTTTCAGTTATTATTGATGGATCTTCACTTTTACAGTCACAGTAAGAGAAGAGAACAGCACTTTTGGGACTGGTTCCTAAATGTTCAAAGGTTCATTTAAGCATCTAGATGTCTCATTAATAGACTCCTGTTGCATACATTATAATTCCCTCACCAAGTACAATATTCCTCTGAGGCTTCCTATGTGGCTGCTCTTCGTATGAAGGTCTGCCTCAATATAAATGGCTCATCAAGCAAATGACTTTCTTGAAACTCTTGAGAGATTTAATAGGAATGGGAGAATAAAGGCCATGTTCAATGACTATTGAAAGTTACAGACCAGAAGTATTGTGAGGTGAAGGCGAAGCATGAAGATGTACTGTCCCTGCAAAATATGCTGGATAACTTGGAACTGTGGCACTTTCCACAGAGAGGTCTGAAAGGGAGTTCTAAAGTCATAAAAATGGAATTTGCAGGGCCATTTACTTTTGGAAATGTGCCATTAACAGCTTGGTTTGTTGTTTCTTTGGTTTGGATATATTTTCCTTTTTCTTTTTGTATTAGGATAACAAATCATTCATAGATTGCTGTTATGGAAATACTTTGTATATGGAATTATTGCAATTGCATGTTCAAACCAGTCTTTAACCACCCACCTTTTAAAACCAAATCCTGAAACTTATATGCATTAGAAATCATCCACTAAAGAGAAAATCCTGGATATTTCAACCACTCCTGTCTTTGTGTTATTACTTACCTTTAGAGAAAGAAATGTGACCCTGGTAAAGGTCATGCAATGACTGGCTATGATTTTCACTGTGGTTCAAGGCTGTGAAAATTAGTCACAGGTCAAAATCTGGAATGATGTAAGACATTAATGTGTAACACAGTAAGTAAGGCTTTGTTTTTACCTGGATGTAGGCAAGAAAATTTAAAAGCTTTTGGTTTATTAAAACCAACAGATTTTCTTGCTCTTCTGAATGAGATAGGGTAAATATGTACAGAAACATGAAAGCAGTGAATACTTTTCTGCAGCCAAAATGGTGTTCAATAGAAAAGGAATATCATTATCAGTTTACAATTTCAGAGAAGAAAGGAGTCCTTCTACTTTTGGTTGCCAGTAGAATTTCATTTAATGGACCCCAGAGACAGTTTTACACATCTTGCAGCCAACAAATAAGAAAGATAACCATCTATCTAATTTACAAGGTCAGATTGTTGACACATTGATCTTATTTCATAATCTTTAATACACTGTTCCAAATTTAATTTGACTTTTATATCCTCATACCTGCATCTGCTTTTGCTCAAATGGCATCACTACATGTCAACCTAAACCATCTGTATGTCTTACCAAATGCCAAACTAAAATCACAGCTTTTTAAATATTCTGTTTACATATTACCATTGCATTCAATGCTAACACTTTTTTTAAAAGACAATAAAACATGAAACTGCAAGGTTCAGCTCCAATTTTATACTTAACACTACAGTAAAATTGGGGTTTAAAATGTTGTGCAAAGTGTAATGACTGGAAGGGTCTATTGTATGGCAGCTAATCACGTAGATGTCATAAATCTGTTTCTCTTTGCATTCAATAAACTCTTTTTTTTCTTGATATTGCACCAAAGAAAGCAATTAACAGATTATTATTTTAATAGGCCACAATTAAACTTGTTTCAAATTAATACTGTAAGGAACTGTCTCAATACATTGGATTTTTTATAAGAAAGGACAATAAGCATTTGTTTTTCAGAGAATCATCGTGGTCATATGGAACTATAGCAAATGGATGCAAATAACCACTTGTGCCAAACTAGATCCATGAACAGTAAAAGTGGACAATATCCTTAAAAAAATTATTTTCTCTCATCAAGCTTCATTGCAAATAGATGTTAGGATGACCTTCTCTCATGGTAGAAAAGTACATGGTGCCTAATGGCACTCCTGAGTATTGAGAACAACTGGCTGCTGAACTGATGTCAGGACTGTCTCTTAATTTCTCTTTCCTAGCTTGTTCCAGTGAGGTGTTGCAAAATTTGGGAAACTTTGCCACAGGATGTAGGTGACGTGCTCACCTGTCTCAAGAGTAAAGAATCTCTGTAGATGCACAGTGGAGGTGAAGCAGGTCAAATTCTGGCTGGCGTGAAATTTCCTGATAGCCTTGATTGCCATGTCCTCACAACAGAAAAGGTACAAAGTGTAATTTACATTTTTCGTAAGATCAGGGTGGATCCATACTTGTCCTACTGCCATACCTGTTATCAAAACATCAAAGTCAGGAATCAATACTTTCTGCCCAAGCCTTAAGGGTATGCAGAGCAGTCATCTTTCCTGCCTGAGATGGTAATGACACCTTACACACTGCACATCCTCTGCTTGCCATGACAGCAGCCTTGGATATTGATTTGCAGTCTAGTCCTGGTGTCCACAAAGGAACCAGCAGAACCCCAAAGCAGTCTTAAAGAAATGGTTCAGCATCTGCAGCTCCAAAGCACATTATTTTATGGGTGGGCTGTGACACATGAGTGTCACAGTTTGACACAAAGCTTAGCTGAGAGTGTCTTAAAATTTGTACAAGGAATGTTGACATTTACTTAATAAGCTGTTTGGCATGTTCAAAAAGGAGAAGCAAAATAATGACCTATAAATTATTTCATTCAGTTTAATAAAACCTTGGATTTATTTTCCTATTTAGAAAGACATTTTTAAAATTAGAACCAATAATTTCTCTAGAAAATACTCTTAAGAAGAAAGATTTGACAATGTTCAGACAAATAAAAAATATAAATCTTGCTCTTCACATCAGCTAGTTTGATAAGGCACTGCAATATCTCTTTCTTCACAGAATATTATATACTTCAAATTACTTTGAGTGTTTTTATAAGACAATGGAATTGGTTTAACTATTTTCCATAAGGAAATATAAAATTGCATAAACTGAGTAATATTTCTTGTTTTTTCAAAGTTCTAACTATTAAAAGCCCATAGCAGTACAAATTAAAATCAGTTAGTGGTTCTTCAAGGGGACAGTAAGCTAAAAACCTCATTTTAATTATGGAACTGCTCAAATTAAGCTGATTTCAGCACTAGAAATTCCAACCAATAACCTTTTCCTAACCTCTTATTTCCTTTTCAGTAGGTTTTTTGCCTCTTCTCTCAAAAAGTGCCATCTGCTCTTTTTCTGTGGGCTCACAGACATGCTCTGAATTTTGCCTGGCCTATGTTTCTCTCTCTCTGAGGATAATACAGCTAATAAGACACTGAATTAAAGTTGTGGATTCACAATACATTTGGGAAGAAAATCTGAGTTAAAACAATAATTAAATCTGAACCACCTTTCTTTTTTCATTGTAGATAATCACTTAGTAAGTTATTCTACCACCACTACAGGTCTGCACAATTTGATGCACACAAAGCACTTTTTTTCCTTTATGTAGAGAGGTTTCTACATAAGTCCAGTGAAATGGAAGGTTGAGAGGACATAAGAGTATTTGATAAATAAAATACACATTTGAACAACTGCTGTAGTGGAAAGGATTTGTAATTCAGAAGATGGTTTTTCAGGATTTAAGAAGGATAAAAATAACATAAGAAGGAAATATTTTATCTCTTTGAGAAAGTTGACAATCTGGAGAATCACCCCAGAAGATCAAATACTAAAATAATTGGCCTTCCAGAGTGTGCTGAAAAGCCTGACTTTATAAAATGCATTCACTCTTTTTTTTTAAAGATCTGTCTGCAAGACACAATTCATACTTTTCTACTTACAAAAAAAGCTCACAAACCCTGGAAATGGTAAGAATGTGAGATCACTTCATGAAAAATGCTTTCGTTACTGAGATGGGATAATATATGGATTAAAACCATTATATCAGAGAAGGGAAATTCTATATGGAAAAATAGGGAGACAAGCCTAAAAATCATCTGTTGAAATGTCTAGAGGGTAAAGAAATTTTAGGTCCATAAAAGCTGAGTGCTGTGATACATCTGGTAATTCTTGCTTACATTTCAAATGGATTATGAAGGTCTGGGGCTTTCTTCCTTTACCAGAAATACAAATTAACTGAAGACTAAGTAAGGAACTCTCACTTCAGGCTGAATTTATCCCCTTTTCAAACTCTGTGGAAAGACTGTGAATGTGAAAACCATGGGATCCCTTCAGGGTGTTCATTCTAGACCTTCATTATACCTGTTTTTCAGAACAGATAATACAATACTCTGTTGTATTAACAATACCTTTTTCTCTAACTTTATCAAACCTTTATAGAGATCAATAGTCAACTGTTTGTTCACTGTTCTTCGAAAAAACAAAGGTAGTAGGATATTTGTATTGCAAAGGTCACAAGGGGAGGAGTCCTGAATGTTTGAATTATTGAGAAATGAACTCCATTCTTATATTGCACAGCAGGTAGTGCTGAGAGTCCATGTAGAAAATAGCACAGGCAGAATTCTCATAAGTGAGTATGAAATTTTGCATGAGCATAATGTCCTCATTAGCATTTGGACCATCTAGCATACAGATGCTAATCCTAAAATATCTTTCAGTGTTTGCCTCATTTATGAGTTCTGGTAAACAGTAAATCCAGTGAATTCATTGTGTTTATACAGTAGAGGCTTTTAGATTCAGAATATCCAATTACCAAAAAGAATGCAGTTGGGAAAACATTCTATTAAAAAAATAAAAGGCTATTTATTATGTTATTTCATGTCTTGCCACCATCTGTAATATTACAGGATTCCATGAAAAGAAACCCTTCTCCAATCACATTAGTATTTTGGCTTATCCATGGCTCAGAAAGCCAAGAACTGAGAATGTCTCTGATGAAGCTGCCTTATGTCTAATTAATTGTGGATAAAAAATGAGTTTCTAATATTGACATTTCTACACAAACTTGAAGAAAATTAGCAATAGCATCCAGATTATCTCAACAGGAAAAAAAAAAAAAAAAGGAATATGTGGAACAAGATGCTCACTTAGCCAGCAAGTAGCCAAATTGGAAGGCTGTGTGATAAATGAGATTTTGAAATGCACCCAGAAAGAAAAATGGAAGAGGACTGTGTGGATAACAGATATATGATCTTTGCCAAAGATGAAATTTAACATATGTCTACATTGCCTTTTTAGTTGAAAAACTTCATTTCTTTCTTTTTTTCTTTTTTCCCTCCCTCAGGGTTGAATTTTAGGTAGCAGGATGCAGCAAACTGGGAGAGATTTTTCGTCAGATCTAATTATGCTGTTGTAATAAGACTGTTCTCCAACAACAGCAATCCTCATAATCTATATCAAACAAAGGGGAAAATTATTTTTGCTATAATTGTCACTTAGAAAAAAGAAGCAGAGGCCAAAGCAGACAAACACAGGAATTGAAGACTTCTCCTATAATTATTTGTACAAGAACACTTATAGTGTTTCTTCTTTTAGGTAAAAGCTTTAGGTAAAAGCTAATTACAAAGACAAATATGATGATATGGAAATATTATGCTCTTAAGGAAGCTTTGTGTGATGTCTTTCTGGTGCTGATTTAGGGGGTACTTTTGTACCTGCAGACTCAGTGCTCATCAGAGGATGTTGTTCCAATTGAAATAAAAATTTAGCTGCATTTTTAATAAAGATTAAGTAGCTGCAGCCTGGCTGTGAATGATAGCACCATGATTTGCAGCCATGCTCAGCTGTGTAATTGGTCAGAGACAAGCATCAACTCTGTTACTCTTTTCATAAGGTCTGGAAGCAGGAGAGGTTAGGGGATGATAAACAGGGAGTTCCCACCTCTGCAGTCTGGGTAGGGAGAGAAAGAGATCTCAGCATCTGTATCTCCTTGTCTCCCTTACAGAAATACATACAGAATGTTGATTATTTACATCTCTGGGAAAAAAAGCGAGTATTTGTTGCTGGTGTGCAATCTGGTTTTATTCAGGCATGAGAGCCTGGCCTCTACTTGTTTTGGTGAGCTAGGGGTATTTCAGACAAAGGAAAAACTCCCTCTTTTTTTGTGGTTTGTTTTTGGGGTTTTTTTATCTTGCCATATAAATTCTCAATATTTTTCATCTGCACTGCAGACCCAAGATAAAACTTTGGTAGTGCTAAAAAATGAGATTGTGACTGTCATAAGACTCATCATCTCATGGTAGATTCTGCATCAGATGCTTACTACTTCTGTGGGGCAAATAAATTAAATATAACTGGGCATTCTATAAGATCGCTACCTTGCAATTTCTGGAAGATACATTAAATAGTTTATTTGAGATTTAGCAAAAGAAGGACAGAAGATCATGTCAGATGTAAAGATAATTTATGATGTCGGCTTTTCTTGCATAATAATCATGTTATCAAGATATTGCTGCAAAAAAGGGGGGAAAAGGGACAGCTTTCAATTTTATTGTCTATGAGATTATAAAATCTTTCTCTTTTTCTCATTTATAGCTTTATTTTGTTTTATCTAGAATGCAATGATTTTCAAACCACAGTTCCTTTCTGTGATATTTTTATTGAAATGGAATGCTGTATTGTTCTTTGTTGTGACAGGTAATATTTCAAGTAATAAACTGTTGTTCTCTTTCAGCCTAGTTTCCATTCTCTCATGTGATCTCACATAATGACTAATTTTAGTAAGAGAGTACTTAAACTGTTTCTCATCTTGAAACTGATAGTCATAGTTTTTGGTTTCTCCCCTGTTGATCATTCTGTAGAATACTTCCATTCTGTAGCAACTGTTATTCCACTTTAATTATTTTGAAACTATACAAATAATTTCTGCTTGAATTGAATTAAGCAGGTTGTGAATGCAAAGATTCAGTGTATATTTCACTCATTTATATTCACAAAGTAATCTTCTACTCCCTGCATAATTCTGCAGAGTCAGTGAGTAAGGTAACAATCCACATCAGGAAGTTTATTGGATTGTAGTTTAAGTGTATTAAAGATATTATTTCAACTTAAAATTTTATAAAAATTTTTCTCTTACATTATTTACATACTACATTATAATTTCTAAGCATAAATACATATTTTTTCTCTGGTAAAAACACTTTGCAGACTTTATCTGGGGTAAAATTAATTATTTCTGTAGTTACTGGTGTGGGGGTATGGTTTGGATTTGTGCTGAGGACA
>PYHW01010359.1:2292713-2314670 GCA_013186435.1 Turdus rufiventris | reverse complement strand
CGTCAATGCGAGAGTGGGTACTGGGACGGGGTAAGGGACAAACAGCTAGGAGTATTAACAATTTACAAAGACATAAAATGTTAACAAACAAATAGTCAGCACAAACATCAACAATTATGGTAAGTGATGGGAAGGAATACAAACACAGGATCAGCAGAACACATCTTACCAAAGGATATTAACACTTAACAATGACAGCAAAAGGTAAGTTTTAGAATTTTAACATTCAATAGCAAAGTAACACTTTAATTAAGAGCTTATTAATGCTTGATATTCAATAGTAAGCTAGCACCTTAATCAAATGTTTGTGTCTTTGGGATTTTATTCTTTACATTATGAGGCAGTTACTCTTCCAATGTGAAAATTTTCTGCAGGGATATTTTTCTTTATCATTGTAGTAATTCAAGAGACAGTAACCCTCAGTCGAGAAAGACCTTGGAACAGCTCAGGGAGACCACTGCCAGGTGAAGAATTGGGAAGAAGGCAGGCAAAGACAGGTGGCCAGACCTGATAACATGTGGAAGAGTCATTGGAGGGGGAAGGGAGGAAGAAATACTGTTTCATTACAAAGATAACATATCTAGGAGATCAAACCTCCAGGACACCTTCTTTATTATCAAAACCAGGCTTATAATTATAAAAAAAATGTAAAGTGCTGAAAAAGAAGACCCATTACAGCTTATTAGAAAATTTTGTCTGGGTATACCAGTCTTTTTAGTGCTTTTATTGAACATAATGTTTCCTGAATTATAAGAACCTGAATAATTAGCTAAAAGCATTAATGCATTCATGTGGAAGTCTTGAATTTGAAAGATGAAAGTGAAGCTCAGGAAAATCTGTTTCTAGAACTTTACTCATGAAAGTACACCTAGTTCTGTGAAGGAAATCCATCAAGCTTTACACACTGCCAGGTCTGGAGGAATGACCTCAGTTGACAAGTTTTAAATGAAGTGTGTTCTGCCATGGAAGCTAAGATGGGTTTGGAGAACATTAAAAAACAGTTCTGCAATGTCTACACCATTGCTGAGACAGGTCCAAAATCATCTCCTATCCCACCTATCAACACTTTGCAGGATGGGAGATATTGGGGTTTTATTGTGGCATTTTTATGCAGTATTTGCCACATTTCTGGGATAGAAAGTCTATGGCTATAATTCCTGTTCATGTTCACAGAGGTAATGGAGCCCTAAGAGTTGTACGAACCAGGAAATGAGGCTGTGGCTCCGAAGGCTGAGTGAGCTGGGCGAGCATTGGGGACAGTGTTGCTCTTCTGCTTCCCTCTGGCAAGCTGAAGCACCAGCATGGCTAGCTGAGATGCAGGAACATCTGGGCCAGAGAGAGAAATCAGAGCACTGACTTTGCTAAATAAGCCATAGGAGGGCTGGAGGAAGGAGTCACACATCAGGATGTGACTAATGTGTTTTTCCTTTGAATGTGACAGGAATGACTGTTCTGTCTTCTTGCTGTTTGGGTCTCTTTAAAAATTAACAACTATAAATACAGATAGATGAAAGACTGTAGCAAGCAGTATTCTAGTTTTAAACTGGCAGATTCATGGGCACATTTTCATTTCTCAGAAGCTGAGGAAATAATGCTGATTCCCTTTAGACATAAAGTTCTTTAAGTTGTATTTGTTGACCAAAAGGGGACTTTTATTTATATTTAGTCTCCCAGATAATGTTTACTCTGTGTGTGTGTGTGTCAAAATAAATTTTGTGAAAAATGAAGACCATGGGAACCAGTACCCAGTTTTATTTCATCACTGAATGATAGATGACCTGAAAAACGTGGAGTAGAGGGGTCTAGAGGAGGTTACGGGGTGAGTGCTATGAAAATAAGACATTCTGTAAATTTAGTGTAATATCAGAACCATGTTTTCTGCCATCTATAAAACAACTGGTGCAGTGGTCAAGGCCTGGTAAGTATTTTGGTCATGCAAGTAGTGATACTAAACTAAACAAAAACCTTTTCAGATCAGAGATGATGCCTTTGTCCTCTCTGTCGTCCCAGAAATGTTCTGAAAGAAGGGACAGCAGCTGTAGAGTTTCACAGCTTCTTATTTAGTGAGATGGGACAAAAGAATATGTAGAAAATGCCTAAAGATCTGATGACCACATTACAGAAGTTCTCCTGTTTTGCCAGATGTTTCTCAGTTTTGTAGTTTAAGAGACTTTAAATGCTTTATGAAGATCCTGGAAGCCTTTCATTGCATTCTTTTGTATGTTAATAATCTAATAATTTAGATCCAAATTGGATCCTGAGAAAGCTATTTCACTTCTTTTATGTCCTTTAAAGGCTGAGAAGAGAAAGTAATTTTAATCTTTACTGTTTTGTGCAGTATCTTTCAGTGTTTCACTTTCAAAATACACTGCTTTTCAAGTGTTTGTTGTCCCACAGAGGACATTGTTCTTTTTATTATGATATGAATATAGTTTAAAAACCCATGTCATTTGATAGCATTCCTAACATAGAGCACACAAGTCAGAGTTCCTTTGGAGAATAAAGATGGGAATGTTTGTTTTCTCTTTATGTTTCATATAAAGGCTTTATTGACAGAGTTTGATGTTTTTTCTTTAATTCAAATGTTTGTATTCAGCAGCTTGCTTTCTGGGTCTCTGCAATGATGCAGTGTGAATTGTAATGAAGGAATTGCTAAACTGAATAAATCTTTGGGTCACAAGTACAAAAGTAATGACCTTTTGAGGTCACTGCATCCACTACTCGAGTTGGGGAATGAGAGTTTATGTGAGTGAGAAAGCAAATATTCCTGTTCTGTGAGCCATCACCTTGGGCTCCTCAGCCAACTGAGCTGGCAGGAGAGCCCCAGACCATGATCGTGGCACTACTTAAATCTGACCTGAATTCAGTCCTGTCTCCCAATTGCCATGGCTACAGGCTCTCCCTGCTCTGCTGTGCTCACAGCAGCCCTTGTGCAGGCGCTGGGTGAGCTGCACCAGTGGAACTGCAGTGGGAGGCTGCTCTGCATGTCTGGATGGATGCTCCTCTCCAGCAGCATCCTGGGCCAATGCCAGATCAAAGTGGAGATGTAACCATGGCTTCACGTTCTTAGGGCCAAGAATCTGTAAGTCAATTACCAAATAAGCCATTTCACAGTTAATTTTACTGTATTCATTTGCAAACAGAGGAAAAATCTTCAGCCAAGGGGAATTTCCTGTTTTAGTCAGGTTTCCATGCAGCTGTACTCTTGAATGAATCTCTGTAGTAAATAGATTGGAACACCAAAGCCAGCCTTAGTGGCCATGGTAAAGCTGTAAAAACTGTTATTTACTGTTTGAACATAATTTTTTTTTTCCTTTTTCAGATATTTGCTAATATTACTTAAATTCAGTTGGCGGTCAAGAGGATAAAAATTGTTTACCAGCTCAGCTGTTTAACTCTAGTTCCTCTGTTTGTCCTGAAAAGCTATTTAAATTGCTCATAGCTTGATAGATCTGAGAATCAGAAACGACCCTTATAATCTCACAGTCTGACCCTCTACATAACACAGGCCAGATTTTCCCCAGCAGCTCCAATATTGACCCTATAACTCATGCAGTGTAGGAACTATTCTGATTTTGTTTGCTCTTGTATTTTCAGTACTTGAAGGGCATGTCTAAATTCAAACTGTGCTGGATAAATGATTTCCTGCTTTATTCTTTTAAACTGCTGGCACTACATATCTGAAACTTTATTAGCTGTGTTTGGTTTTCATTTGCTGTTTTTGTCATACACATTGTCTTTGAATGTTAAAAACAGATACAGATAATGTTAGGTATCCTGTTTCCATCAAATTTGAAGATTGGTGTCTGTATTATATGTTTGTAGGCCTGATCCCACTTATTTCATCTCTCAGAAACAAAGAGTTGCTAAATGATTTCTTAGTGTTTAGCCTAGGTAAAAGTATGTTCATGCTCTGTAAGTCTTACCTCTGACTTTGGGTGCCAGGTTAAAACCACAGAATTCTACTCCAAGAGTGACTAAAAGGAAGAAATTACAGTCTCAGCTGTTGTCTCAGGAGTCAATAACTTCTTTGTAACTTAATTTCCTCAGTGGTTTGAAAGAAACATGGACTTTTAGGCAATCTAGTTGTATCTGAGTGTCCTTGTTTGCAAGGACTGTAGGAAACTCACATTGCTTTTATCAGTGATTTAGAATGTGAATAATTATCTGATTTGTAGAAAAAAAAAAAAAAAGCTGTTTTTGCAGAACTAAAATCTTTTACATTGACCTGCTTTGACCTTTCTAAAATGAAAAATCCTAACTTGTGCTGTTAGCAGTACTTGGTGTATATATGTGCTAGAAATGGGGCAGGGATTTAGTGGGAGAACAGAAACCACAATTTTAGTTATGCAGATGATGTCATAACCTGGAAGCCATTCAGTGGCATAGAAACTGGCATAGAAATTCAATGTCTTACCCTCAAACCGGATTATAATTCATTGGAGACAAAAATTCAGCATTCAGGCCTTGCCATCAGTCAGGCATGGGGCACTGCAATGGCAGAGCAGCCCATCAGTAATTCTGGGAGTGCTGCCTGTCACAGGCACTGCAATAGACCAAATCCTGTATCAGGCCTGAAAGAAACTGTGAGGGCACAGCACATTGACAAGATGAAATAAATCCACACCTGAAATATTTTAGAGGGTGACAATTAAGATAAAAACTGCAACTGGAATAAATCTTGGGTATATTATTGTTGGGACTGTAACCGGGAGTCATGAAGAATATAGAACTTAGTTTTCTGCTAGGTGTATCTTCTTTGCAAGGATATGTGATGATAATATTATTCTTCTGAATGTTCATGTTCAAATCTCATTTAATTGTTCTCCTTTTTTGTTCTGCCCACCCCTCCTTTCAGATATGTTAGCTCTTTAATTACTGAGTGTTTTATTTTATTTTATTTGATTTTCTGAATGTGAGTCCAGACTATTTGTTGCAAAAGTAGAAAATGGATTCAGTGGTGCAGAACACAAGTATTGATACCATTGATGAATCACATAATTAAAATTGCCACTAGTATGAAACATAATTTCAACATATTAACCTGGATTAGTGTGGGAGGGAGAATTTAAATCTCATTTACTTGAAAGGTTATAGGTAACAGAATTATTAGTGAAAACTTTGAAGGATTTTTCATGAGGTGAAAACTGTCCAATAATTTCTTTGGAGAACTGTAGCATAAAGTATGGGGCATTAAAGGTGCAGTGAGCACAAAGTTGGAAATCACGTGTAGAGGAAGAATTATTGTATTGTAAACTCCTGTACAACTTTGAAGGACAGAGTGATGAATGGTATTAAAATTCAGTAATGTATCAGCATGATATTACAAGGGAAATTCATGGGTATTTCTTCTAGAGCTAATCAATGGTTCAGAAGATCAAAGAGCAAATTGTGATGACAGAATGGCCTCAGTTGTCAGAATGGTTTAGTGGTTGGAACACTACATATAATTTTGTCATAGGCTAGGGAAGGTGTTTCCAGATGAAATGGAAAATATCAATATTGGACCTTGAAGAACCTGCTAATGTTTTAATATTCAAGCTTCAAAAAACAGCTAGTATTGGAATGGGTCCAGGGAAGAGGTAGAAGAGAAGGGAGGTGGAGACTGAAACAAAAAACTTCTAGGGGGCTCATCTGTTCTGCATGAGACAGTTGAAGTGCAGTAGAGGGGCTGCATTGTTTTGGGATTAGATAGATGCCTAGAAATTCCAGGGACATGTGGGATCAACCTGTCTAGGTAAAATTTATAACTCATACAATAGAAGCCTGCTGTGTTTTGATCCATCTGTGTGAAATGAGGGGTTGCAGGTTTGTACTATCCAGCATATTTTCATACACTGAGTGAAATTCTAGACAGAAATGTGATAATCTTGCTTTCTCTAAAAGCAACCTTAGCTGATCTTACCAGTGGAGTTGCTTCTGGCTTTGGATTTTTTTTCCCCCTCTTTTTATCAAAATGCCTACAAACTGTGCAAGAACAAATTACAGCTTGATATTACCTCCAAAAAATATATCAAAAAGGAATGACAAAGGAGTCTTTTCAAGTGAACCTTAGAATTTCAGGGTTATCTTTTGATATCATCAAAGTGAAAAAAAAAATACAAAAAAGTCTTTCTTGTTCTATTTTCTCTAACAGCAGAATATCAACTTACAGATCTGTTTAAAAAGTATAATATCAGAGCATTTGCTTTTAACAAGCTTTAAGACATATTCTTCTTTTTTTCTGATAGAGGTTAATGCATTTTGCCATGTCATAGGTAAATATGTCCTTTTATCATAAATTGCTGTACAGTCACTGTTTGGTCTGCTGAAAATAATTATATTTTTTTTGTGGGACTGCATAACCTGTACCTCCAGTAGCCTGTATCTCAGAAATTGGTTTGTGTGCAGATTTGTAGGTACTTACTAATGAGCATAATTATTCTTTCATAGGTGAAAGTTATGTCTCATATCTTTGAAGCTACTCTTTTACAGGAGCTCAGTTAAGAGGAAAGAGCTCTGGTTTGTATTTTAATTAACATTGTGCAAAACACTTGACTGGAAACATTTTTATAACATGCAGAAAACAAGATGTCTTAAGAATAACACTGCTCAAATTTACACTTCTACATAATCTGCTATTTATAAGCATTTAAAACAATAATTTTAGTAAGCAAATATTAAGTTTAGTAGCAAATCTGAAGCAGTTTGGATACGATATTCATCTCAGTTTAATGCAATTTCCATTGGTGAGTCACTTGCTAAACTTAGAAATATTTCCATTAATATGATTTTGCATAATCTGGTGATTAATAGTAGATTTTCTATTTTAATATGGGAAAATTCTTTACAGTCTAAGTTGGTGTCAGAATTTATAGAGGCTAAACTAAATGCTTATTACAACAGTGACTTGAGTTAATGCAATAAGCCCATAGAGGCAGCGCAGCATTAGGGCACAAGATGTTCCTGAGAAGGCTTTTCATGAAAAAAACATAAATTCTTATGACAGCACTCTTATGACAGCGTTTCATGACTTTTCATGGATTTTTTTAACCTCAAACACATCTAAAGCATTTGACTGTTTAATGAATTAACCTTAAAGGACTTCTCTGTTACCTTGGTAAAATGCACCACTACCTGAAGCTGCTGAAATTTATCTCCTTTTGTCAAGGATGAAACATTAAATTTGGTACATAGTCTGAAAGTTGATGAATTGATGCACTGTATGTGGTATGTCTCGGGAAAACTTGACTACTGAGAGTATTTTTTGGTTTTCTTTTTATTAATGTGTTTCTTCCCTATTGAAGATGACTCTTGCAGATTTCTTTAAGTGCTGTTTTTTCTACATTTCTCTGTCATGGTAGATCTCATTTAGGAATTAATCATTATATATGCCATGACAATCTTAATTAATTTGGCTTTGAGACCTAAAAGTAAAATTTTGCTTGTTTTGTTTTCAATTGTAATGCCAAAGTGAGCACCTTGATATGTGCTTCCACAATGCAATTTGTTTGAAACTTGCTTGTTGAGAAATGTGTATCTTCATTTACAAGTCATTTTTCTTGATGGTAACTGCAGTGCTCGTTCTCACTGTAGCCATGCTGAAGACTGTAATTTATGTGTTAAATGCTGTTCCTTCCCTCCCTAGTGAAACTGGGAGAGCAACCCTACCCTACAGAGCTGGCACATGATTTCTTATTGTCTCTTCTGATTTTTATTCTTCCTGCCTCTACCAGCAGACCTGTATTTCTCAGACCAAAACAGAATCTTCTATTTTAAACGAAGCTTTGTTTTTTTGGTTAAAAGAGTATGAATTATTAGTGTTGAAAAACAATATCATTAACCAAGTAAAGCAAATGACAGAGAACATGATGAAGTTTTAACAAACTAATGGATGAGTGTTTATCCCAGTTCAGTTCCTATTTATGTCCCACTGTCCTCGACCTTGGGCATTTTCCCTCAGCTGCCTTTGCTGCAGTTTCAGGTGTGTGACAAGGGCAGCACCCAGTACTGCCAGACCTGATGTTTCTCTCTGCTCTTCCTGGGCACGCACAAGCCTTCTACTCCATTAGGTCAGAACTGGAGCTAGGACTGGGAGAGCCAGAGAATCCAGGCTATTCAAATATTTACAGAAGCAGCTTTATGCTGTCTCAGTACCTCCAAACAGATCAAACCCAACTGGGATTTTTTTGCTACTGCATTTAACAGCTTCTTCACTGCAAAAGTTGAGGTACTATTTGATGTACACGCCCAAGGGCTGAGGTCAGGGGTGTTTTTACACACACACACACACAGAGAGACATACACACACTCATGCACTCCCCAGCCAAGGAAAGCACAAGGAAAACACACATGTTCTGTCAGAGCACGGACACAGAGTGAAAGCAGCCTTCTATCTCACACAAAAGCAGCCTTCTATCTCACACATTTTGCATTGTGAGCAGCAGCAGCTCTAAGTCCACAGCCTAGATGCTCTGGATCATTCCTCCAGTGACAATTTAGGAATTCTGACTCCCAGGCATCAAAATTACCAGCCAAAATTAACCCTTCTCCCCACCATGTCTTGGTTTGTAATTCTGCTGAGCTTTATAGAATTGTTTAAAAAAAGTTATATCTGGAATGTCAGTGCATTGCCAGATGCATAAATTAAGAAAATGCTGATTTTTAAATTCATTCATCAAGCAGAAACTGAATCATTCCAGCTCCAGAGACCTCCAGGAAAGGACCCTTTTGGGTCAAGAATATACTGCGAATGAAATGTTTTTGATGAGCATTAGTCATTATGTACCTGCTTCTGTTAGTGCCTGCTGTCTCTCTTTGCTTTCTGCTGTATTCCTGCTGTCCTGCCTTGGGGATATTCTTTAACATAATCTGGCAGTCACAGTTTTCTTCCTGTTCTGTGAGCAATTTCTTTTAAATCTTCAACAGTCTCAATGTGCTCAATATTTTTAGTTCAAGAGGATAAACAATTTCTAGGGCATTAGTTAATGCCTCTTTTTTTCCCCCTATTTTTTTTTTATTAGTCATCTTCCAGATGCGTTGAATAACTTTCAAAACAAGGCTTGTCTCCACTTAACAAAGTTAAATTCATTGAAGCACTTCCTGTTACTAGGAGAAATAGAATTACTGAAACTGATCTAAATGCCTGACATCATTGTTTCCAGGGGTAAATTCCTTGTTGTAAATAGTTTTTACCCAAGATTTAACATTTTTGTCCTTCAAAAACTGCTGGTTTGCTCTAAATATCATCATATCTGTTGTTGTTATCATTATTACTACTAATAATAATAAACTACCATTTTTTCTGTGCTGAAGTATATTCCTTTTTAGTAAAAGTAAAGGCAAAGTTCAAGGAAGGTGCTATTTCTTACAAAAATGATTGAACAAAAGAATTGAACAAAAATGTTGCTGACTGAATTTCCCTGTATGAGTTCATTATCCCACAGACTTGGTAGTTTGTAAAGATAATATTTCTATTATTTTATAAAAATGTGCCTTCTACACATAATCCAATACTATTTTTTCTCTCCCTTAGGAACCTTTTGAATGCTTTGACAGCTTGATGGTGCTTTTCCTGGACTATTTAACTACTGTCACAAAATTTTAGCTTTTACTTGGAAGCATTTTTAGTAAGAACAATTTAAATAGCAAAGTAGAACTGTTCTTTGTTTCAAAAAACTGTCTCTCAAAGGGAGAAAAATGCAATTCGAGTGCTTTTGGCTCTGGAGTTAGTTGGAGGTCTCTACAGTGTACCCCAGCATCTGGGGAGCTCTGCCCTTTTCAGTAGAGATATGTTTGGGTTTATATCAATACTGTCTTTTCCAGCCTGTGTCACTTTTGAGTTGTACTCAATGATCTCACGTTTTTTTCCAATCTAAATAAATCTCTGATTTTATGACCTAGTGAGGTTAATTAAATTGAAAGTGTGCTTCCCCAAAGAAAAGGAGGGAAATACACTGAACTGCCTTTCTCTGTGTGCACTTTCAGAGCAGAGGAGGGTGGATGAGGAATTGATGTGCAAGTCCTCGGTTCTGCCCTGTCAATTCTCTGCATCAACCACAACTGCCAAAGAAGAGAGGCACATGTGGAGATCAGACCATGGAAGTGTTGTCATTGAATGAAAATTCATCAGAGAGCTTTAGTTAATTATCTTAGCTCATCGAAATGGGGATTCTTCCACTCTTGGATAGCATTGCCGTATTTCCCTGCCAGGGAAATTATGTGGATAACACCAAATTGCTTAGCAAGTTTTTGTGGTTTAGTCCCTTTTTAAAATCACAATTACTTTTAAATTGAGCTTGTCAGTTGAACATCTGAATGGGTGTAGTCCACAAAACTGCACTTGACCTGCAAATTACATTTATTAGGAGGGCAGCACTTCTGAGTGAGAGATAAAGATCAAATCCAATCTGATCATTGGAACAGTCATTTCTGCTTGTTGGGTTATGATGGTGGGAATTACCCTAAATCTGTCTTCACGAGGCACAACCCTTGTTTAAAACAGCCCTGGAGGGGTTTTAACTCTGGAGGATCTAGTTAGAGGAAGGAGCAATGGATGGCTATCTTCTGTGTGTGTTCCCCAGTGATACAAGACTGATTGTGGCTCTGAGATGACAGCACAGTTACTGAAGCTATTGAACAGTATTTTCACACCAGAAAAGTTCCAAAATATGTGTTGGGAATTTACACTATGCTCCTTCTGTGAAGGGCTGCATTAACAAGAGTTATAATACAGATTGATATACAAATCTTCAAATACTCTGGATGGAATGACTGACGGTTTTGTATAACCCCTGGTTACAAGCAGTTTGCTTGTGCTGGCTCTGCTAATTAGCACCTCACTCTTTCATTTACCCTGCAGCAAACAGGGCTTGCCTGGCTCAGACCTCTCTGTGCTAGCCTGTGCTGCTCTGTAGATGTATGAGGACAACTGCAGGTCCTAAGCTGAAAGCAGAGACAAAGCAAATGTCTTTTCTGAGAGTGGCACATTGCCTTTGGGATCTGGTTGTCACTGGACTTGGTACGTGGAAGGTCAGTTTGGTACAATTTGTTTCTTTCCACTTCTCTTTTTATCCTCTCCATGTTCATGAGGTAATTTTATGCTCTTTCTGGACCTGCATTTTGAAAACTGTAACTGCTCTGTGATATCACTAAGCCACACAGTTTTCCTTGGTGCATTTTATTAAAGATTGTTAATAATATTCCAGGCTTCGTGCATCTGATTCACTAGAAATACCTAGAAAGAGTAGGTATATTCTGCTATTGTGGAATACATTTGGCTTGACTCAATTAGTCTGGAGTTAAAATCTTAATGGGATGGGCTTGCACAAACAGAAAAGCCTGTGGGAGAAGACTCAGGGTTTTAAATAGGCTAGAGTCTTCATTTGGTTTTTGTTCTCTGAAAAATTATTTGAGAATTGTCACCTATCTGCAAAAATATGAAAGTGTTTTTGAAAATATACAGGGACTCTTGAAATGTAAATCTAGTTTATGGATAAAACTTATATAGAGAGTGTGTAAATTATTTCTATAAAAACCTAATGAGCTTTGTAAGTTATTGCTACCTTTGTTCTCTATTTGAAAGTGCATTGTGGCTCCATGTTCTGATCCTTTCATCTTGCTATAAGCACAATCTTTCAGAAATAAAAATACTATTTTTACCTCTTCAAATCTGGCAGAAAAGGGCTGAAAATGCACTTCATTCTAGAGACTCACTTAATCTTCACTTTCTTTGTTATCTTTAACTCTTTCCTCCTACTCTCTGCCAATCCTTGATGCTATTTATTTATTTATTTATTTTTGGGGGGTGGATTTGCCCTGCTTTAATCAGCTCTGGTTGTCACATAACGTTTCCCTCCATCTGCAAGTCTCAAGGTATTCTGCTCCTTTCTGAGGTCTGGCCAAAGCTTTACAGAGAGGCCAAGTATTTCTTGTCCATGTAAATGCTGACTCCACCAAACAGAGGATAAACCCAAATGGATTTCATTACTCAGCAGTCATTTCCCTTTAGAATGTGACATCCTTGTTGAGAAGGTAAATCTGTAAAGTGGCCAAGGCAGGCTGTAGGAACCAGCACTGGGGGAAAAGAAGATATCAGTGTGACACTTCTGCAGAAACTAAACTCAGTTGGTGTAAGAATAATAATGAGGAAGAATAAATAGAGAAGTCACCACCTTAGTCCTGCTGAATTTGGCTGAATTGCCTCTTGTGGAGTGTGCTTTTTGCTCCCTGCTGCTGAAGTGCCATGCGTTCTGAAGCAGGAGATGAGGATGGGGACAGAAAGGTTAAGAGCTGAACACTGAGAAGTATCTGCATTTTGCTTAAACTCCCTAACTTCATCTCCCCAGAAACACAACAGTGCTTACCTACACAGATGAAAAGCAGCAAACTTCTTGAAAAGGTTAATATTTGTTTTGTACTAGTCTAGGCAGTATCAGATGTGATGGTTAAAGAGGTACGAAATGGCCTTTACTGTGGCAAAGTTTTGTGTTAGCTGTTACTCTTGACACAGGAGGAAAAACTCTTTTGTAAAATTTCCTTTGATATGAGAGGGGAATTAACAGTTACTGGAAACAAGATTGGGTAAAATGTATTTTTTTCTATGTTGTATCCTTCTTGCATTACTAATAGTTGCCAAGGAAACCAGCAGAACTCTAAAGTCTTCCACAAGAAAGGCAGCTATGGTTATAAACAAGGTCATTTCAAACTGTGCCTGGAGATTATAAAAGTGCTAGTGGGGACCTGCCGTGGGTTCTGTTCTGCATACTGGTGCCTGCTACATGCTCAATTTCAATTAGATAAAAATTAGTGGGTTTTGTATGGTTATTTTTTTTGCTTGGTTGGTTTTGTGGTTTGTGTTTATTTGGTTTTGGGGTGGTTTTTTTTGTGGTTTGTTTTTTTTTTTTTTTGGGTTTTTTTTTTTTTTTGGGTTGTTTTTTTGTTGTTGTTTGGTTTGTTTTTTGTTTTGTTTTTTTTAACAGTAAGCAAACCTCCAAATTATTCAGATTTACCTCAAGAGAAATTATTGTACACCGAGTATTAAGTTTGCCTTTGCCTGTCTGGAATGTCACAGTGCTCTAGAGGCTTCTGTTAGAATCCAGGATCTGTCAGTCTGCTGTGCTTTCTTTTTCTGGGGAAAGTGGATGCCATTCAGGGGTTCAACCAACATTTTAATACGATAACAAAGTAAATTGTAGTTGTCTTTGTACATGGGCTGTAATTATTTTACAAGAGGTTAAGCTTGGCTCTGTGCCTTTTATCTAAAAGGGCACTGTTTCTTATGTTTCATGTTGTCCACCCCATCAGGCACAGCTATGAACTTTGGCACATCCATCGTCATACTTTCAGGGAAAAAAATGCCAACATTGGTAATGAATGTTTTTAAGGAACAAATGCTTATGAACTTTTTCTCCTGTTGAATTCACAGGTCTGATGTTTATTACCTCACTGGTTTCAGCTAAAGCCTAAGGAGGAAATTGATTTAGGATGAAAACAGGTAATAATAGTTTGATTAGAATAATTTTCAGCTTCAAAGGACCCTCATGTCCTTCTGCATAAAATAATGATCATAAAATCAATTTGTGTATCTCTGATTCCTTTTTTGCCTTTTCTGAAGGTGATATTTTTGCAAAGGACACATTAGTCATGGTGTTTTACTGCTTTGAATAGCACTTCCATTTCTGATTTGCTTAAATGTTCTAGTTTCCAAGCTCAAATACATTTGGGTTGTTAAGACAATCAGAAGTGATTGACAACTATGAATACTTCTTCTAGAAAGTGCCACAGACAATACACTAATTTTTGGTCCTTAAACAAGCTGTTTCTGGCTGTCACCAATCCCACACACTTTTAAATTTACTCCTCGGCTGAATTTTTGTCTTTTTTTGTGATGGAGAGGACAAATCTGATGCTTGGAGCAGTAGCAGTTGCAAGCTGTGACTGCTCATGTTCAGTGTGACTGGTGTGTGCAGATGTGTTTTTCTACCTCACTGTTGATTCTCCCAGGTATTGCTGAGACATCTTCTGGCATTTAGGAAGCTCTGGTGCCCACACTGAACTCCAAGTCCTTCAGCCTCTGAGGCAGCTTGCTTAAAAGTCGCTTTCTAGAAAAAAAAGGTGATGTTGACACAGTCTGTCACATTTGTAATTCTCAGCAGAGAGAAGTTAAAAGAAGTTCTTGCAGGCATCCATAAGTTTTTATATATTGAATAAAATTATTGCATTTGAAATTTGTACATTTATTAGTACAATAAATAGAATTCTAAACTTTATTTCTGTTGATGACACTCATCAGTGTTGTATCTGTCTGTTTTCCACTTGGGAAATACCTTCACAGGCAGGTAAGTGTTGTTATTTACTTATTAGAGGATGGTGAAAAGTAGTTACAGAAGATTCTGGTGTGACCAAAAAACTTTGGGAAAAAGGTTGAAGGGACAAGCTGTAGTTCTCTGGTGCCCCAGTGTGAGTCCTTGACCTTCCACCACCAGTGAAGCATTAGAAATTCAGAGGAGAATAGTTGCTGGCAGAGGAGAAAATTTTCACACGTCTGAAAGAAAACCACTCTGTCACAAAAAGTTCAAATGTTCAAAAGTTCAATTTTTGTGGAGCATAATATGGCTTTTTCTGGACTTCTGATACTTTAATTTTTATCCATTTAATATTTAAAGAAATGTGCCCTGAAACTTTTGCCATTGTGTTTTGATTCTCGGGTGTATGCTCCCATGAATGAACTAGTGCAATTTTGACTTTTTTTCATATGCATTTGCTAGTGCAGGCAGATTACAGACTAAAAGTTGCTGATTGTGATTAAGTGATTTTAAGCCTCAATATTGTTCTTGTCAATCAGTCTTCTTTTCAGCATCAGGTATTCACATATGTAGTCATTTTCTTTGGCATTGTTATTCTTTGATTATAAATGCCCCATGAGTGCGGCATTATGTTAGAGAAGCACAGTTTACTTTGAGGATTGCATTCTTTTTTATTCTCTACTTTGATTTTCTTAATGGCTCAGTTTTCTTTATCAGTAGCTATGGCTAGGAGAGAACTACTGTTAATGCCCAGTAGCTAAGACATGTCTTAATTTTCATGTTAATTTGTCATTAAATAAAGTTTCTAGATCTAAGCATAGACCTTAATGGGAAACATATTAACTATTAATTATATGAACAATATACTGTGGCCTAGTTTTGAACATCACTGTCTCAACAGAACTATACAAATAACAGATATTTGTCTATCAAGCATGTCTAAATGTAATTTAATTTGTTGAGCAACCAAGACCAAAGGGTTCCCCCTTAAATATAGTTTTCCTTGCTATTTGAAAAGCAAAACAATAAAGGAATGATTTAACTTAAAAGGAAGGTTTTTTTTCAAACTGAAAAGACATTCTGGCATTTTGGTTTAAGAAATCAATATATTTAATTCTGGTAGAATCTAAATCCTCTTTCTGAGTCCAGAGAACAGTCACAAAACACAGGGTAACTCTTGCACTCTTTGGCAGCACTGGGAAGTTGTTTGTGATAAATCTTGATATGTCCAAAAGATCTTTAAAAAATTAATAAAATTCATCTATCACTTTTTTGGTCAAAATGACCGTGTTTTTCACCTTGTCTATTGTATGGAATTTTGCTGGGAGGAGTTGTTGATCTCTTAAGCTGCCACTATATCAGAACATAGGTGATTTCTGCCATCTGCACTCTTGAGTAGTAAATATCTACATTACTGACATTTTCTTTTTCATTTTTGTCTGTTGGTGTTGCAAATCTGTGGAATTGTAATTCAAAATGCTTTTCCCAGTTGTCAGTTATTAAAGGGCTGACACTCCCTATTTATCCCAGCTCTGATATGCTGCATTCCACAGGACACTACAAAACGAAATAAAAGAAATAGAAAAACACAAACAAGAGTCCTCAAATTAAAAAAATAATAATGAGTCCCTTTTAAAGACAAAACTTTGATCTCAATCTTTTTGTAGGTTTTGCTCATACACATTCTAGCACTTTGTCATCAAAGCAGCTTGTGTCCAGCCATTCTCCCCTGGAGACACAGTGACAAACCAGTCCATGGGGTCACCTGTGGGCTGCTGCAGTCTGGCATATTCACCTTTCTGTGGCGTCCTCACTGCAGGTGCCATGTTGTGTGAATGATGCACTTCCTCCAAAGCCATCTTCTCTGGCCCCTGGAACTTGCTATAATAGCTAAGGTCTTCTAGATACCAAGGCTGAGCCAAATTCCTCAAGAATTTGGTCACTCTCCTAACACCTTGGAAGATAATTGGTTAGAAATTAGTCTGTGTAATTGGTCAGTTAACCTTTAGAACTTTTGACTTAGACTGGATGCTGTTCTTTGTATAAACTTTTTATTGGCTGTAGTTTGAATCCTCCCTAACCTATAAATGTGACTGTCTGCCCTTTGTCTCCGAGATGCTGCTGGACAACCCTTCGCATGAAATAAAGATTCTTTTGGAACTTGTCAAGTAAGACCTCCAGTCTTTCTCTGCCGGCTAATGGAAGCTCCTGAGAGATGGCTGATCAATATTAGCACTCTCAGGTCCTGGTAAAACACCCACCAGAGACAAAAAGAAGTTTACAATGCTGCAGCACAGGATGTCACAAACACAAGGTGACATCCAGTCATTTACCTGCAGGTTGTATTTTAGTTAGGTGGGTATTTACAAAGCATAAGAGAGAGGCAGGAGGTGGAGGGCTTGGTGGATGCTACATGACTGTTTTAACCTTAGGAAAAGCATAATCCTACACCAAATAATTTTTCTTAGCTCCATGTGGAATCAGCTGCTCAGCCATACAGTGATCATGCCCACACATCAAAGACATTGTCATTGCTCTGCTCTTCCCTGGACATGCCCTATTGGCAACTCTCACAGCTGGCCTGACACTGCACAGCAGCTTTTATTGTAACACCAAGATTGCTTTAATCTCATCTATAATTCAACTTCACGTCTGATTTAATTGTGTCGTTTGTCCTGTGACCTCTCATGATTACCACATATGCCAGGCTTGATTCTTTTCAAGGGTCCAGTTCCATCTCTTTTTCTGTGTATGGAAGGATCCCCAGTTGGCTAAATCTTTCTGTTAACAGCTGCTCAGTGTACACTCTCAGACAAGTCTGTCAGGAATTGATCAGGGATAATTTATTGAGACTGTTTTGCCAGGACCTTGATTATTTCCAGTACAGATAAGTTTTAAGATTTAGTATGCATTTAGTGTTATTTTTATACCTGCTGAGAACTGAAGAGAAGCAGGATTAAGTCCTTTACATTCTAGAGTAAGTCAAATACTATGGTGTTTGTTTGTTTGTTTGTTCTCTTTCTTTCTTGAAGAAAAATTGTATAATTTAAGTACTTTGAGTACCAGGATCATTCTAGCTGGAAAACTCCTTATAATTTTATTTGTTTCACTATTTCCTAAAAAATGCAACCATTAACTGATTTACTAGAAGCTTTTGGAGGTTAAAAATTATGATGTTGTATTTATGGCATAATGGCAGAAATGTTTTCCTTCTCTCATTAAGATGTGTGTCTTAATACCATCGTATTCTTTCTTACAAACTAGAAATACAGACTATAAGGAGAACACTTATCATGATGTCAATTCTGTCACTACAGCTCTCAAAATGCAGCGTAGACATGTGTCAAAAAGCATTATAATTATACAGCTTGCATCACAGTTCTTATTTTATCTCCTTGCAAGTATACACCAATATTTTTCATAACTTAATGTCCAGAAATGTAAGAATAATTGTCCTTTGCATAAGCAGATAAATCTGTAACTTTATTCACAGCCTGGCAGCACTTGCATTTCTGGGTTTTTTTTGGCCTATAATAATTAGTCTTCACAATGGTCAGATTTTATCATTAAAAGTATTCCCTTGATCAGTCCCTAGGCACACAATTTTACCCAAATATTTGATCCTTGGAAATCTGCCAGTACTTTCAGACTAAAAGATTACTTGAAGTTTCCTTTACATAATGCATGCCAAATTGTTCTTCTCCTGGAATACTTACAGAACTATTTCTGCTATTCCCAGAGCACCACTGAGTAATTCCTTACTGAATTTCTTACTGCACTGAATATTCATGAAAACTTACAAAATATGATGATGTTTCTTCTAGCAGTGTTTTTTTACAGTGTCTTATCCATAGAGTTTTACTTTCTTATGCCTGGTTTGTTCCAACTGTTACTTTTTCCTTCTTATGGTTGGATGATTCTTCCAAAGGATAAAATAAAACTGAAGAGCCACGCTCATTGTAAAGCCTCGTCCTTTCCTAGCACAGATGACAATATCTAATCCTTTTCCTAGTTTAGCAGACCTTAGCTTAAGCTATTTAGATGCCTTTATTTGATATTCCTATTAAAATGTTGTCTCTGGACATTATTAGAATTATTAGAATTATTATGACAGAAGAATTTTCAAACTGATTTTGCTAATGTCCAGTTCACACCTGGTTCTCTTGGTAGACTAGGACAGATAACTGAATGCCAGAGTATGATCAGACATAGAGTGTCTATCACTTCCATTTTAGTATTCCAAATTAGCTCCAAATTTATTATACATTTTTATTCAGGTGTGTCTAAACCAAAGATTTTTTTTTTCTTTTCAATTGTTTGCTTTATTATTTTTTAATCACATTTTTATAATTTCAATATCTGGATCACTAGTCTCATGAACTAGGTCTTGTGAACCAGCCTCCTCTAAGACCTCCCCTGGTGAGGTGGGGGTGAGGTGAGGAGGAATGAGGAATTAAGTGCTGTTCCCTAGTCAGATATAGTTATATTATTGCTCAATACTTATTGCTATTTTTAACAATTGTGTTTAATTAGAAAATTACAAGTAAGTGTACAGCATTTACCTCAAACATGAATTTTGGTGATAATTCATGAGAGAGGCTCCTGCAGAAGAAGCCAGCATCACAAAGGACAATGTTTACTCTTTGATTCATATCTGTTTCATTTCCCCCCAAGCTTCAGCCTAGCTCAGTATCAATCTGCTTCTCTTAGTTCTTTGAATATTTTGAGTTAGATCAAAGAACTCTGTATTTTCAGAGAATCTACATAATACACACTGAGAAATTCTTATCTTGGTGATAACTTCTGCTCTCATGGAAAAATAATAAAATGGTATTGAAAATAAGCAATATTGAAAATAAGGAGAAGAAATAATAATTGAAAAAGAATAGCAAGAGACACAAACACCATCCTCTCACAGAGACCTGCACAGGTGCCTTGTCCTCCACACTACACTTAGACCAAACACCTGACTAAGAGTCTAAAATAGTACTGCAGATGGATCAGAGTTAAGGAGCTCCTCTGGAGAACGTCCTATAAAATGCTCTCATTCTGTAAAATGCTTGAAATAGTTTTTGTGATTCTGTCCTCTTCAAAGCTCATGCCAGAACTCAGGCTGCTTATGGGTTTAAGAGGAAAGTAGGACATGTACATGTCCAAAAAATCAAAAAATGACAGGACTATATTTTGGTGTGATTCTACAGGCCTCTGACAGAGCAATGCTGTTTTGTGCTTAAAATTGCTCAATCCTTTGCTTTTCTCAACCACTTTTCCAGTTCCTGTGTGCTTCCAGTGAGTAATCAGCAGACTCTGGTGTGCCATGAAAATTAACTCAGAGCACAGATGCTCAGGCTAGCTGAGATCCAGATTTATGTAAAATCATATAAAACAGTGCTGTATGGTGTTTTCTGACCAGGACCAGAGAAAATGAAGCCAAATGAACTTGGTACCAAGCCTAAATTAAGAAGTTTTAATTCTTGTCAAATGATTATTACCTTTGGGAGCATTCCAAACCTTTGTGACTAGACTGTCTCTGGATCTAAGATCAGATGCCTGTAGCCAACATTTCTATCACAACTTGTCCCTTCCCAATTTCAGGACTAACATGAGTAAAATGAGGTGCTTCAACATCTGTCAGTATAAAACTCCTAGGGTCTTGTGTCTTCCTTGTGACACTCATAGCCATGTGTCATGTGTTCTGTTTGCTGCCACAGACATATAGAACAGAAGTGATTCAGCATTTCCAACCTCATGATAAAAAATAATTAAAATACCCCAGAGTTGTTCTGGTTTCCTCAATTTCCTTTTTCTGCAGAGAAACTAATGAGTTTGAAAAATAACAAATTTGCTTCCCAATCTCCCCTTTTGTGTCCCAACCTCCCTTTTTTTTTTTTTAGTGGAAGAGGAAGAATTACTCTGAACTACAGTTGTTGGATAATCACAGGAATTTAGAAAACCCATATACTGTGTTATTTGACAGCAGAGAAACCTGATCAAGGTTATTCATTCCTCTAACCATTGACCTCTACATTCAATAAACATACAGTTGAAAAATAACCACACCAGGGAATTTGTCAAACTTGGCCAGAGAGCATGAATTTGAACAAACAACTTCTACAAATCTCTGAAAAATTACTTTGTAAAAATGGTGATTCCTTACTGAAAAACAATCTGCTTTTATGTATTCTGACATGTTTCTTAGAAATAAAATATTGATTTGAATTTGTTTAACCAATGAGGAAAAAAAGCTGTGGGCTTGGTTTTGAGTATTTTATTTTTTTTAACTTTTGTGTATTCAACAATAGTAGTTTATATAACACATCTGCCACTACTGGGGCTTCCACAGGTAGCAAAGGGATATAGTTTGTAGAGACGTAGATCCCAGCCTGATGAAAATTCAGTGATGAAAGTGGGAAAAGAAAAGAGAACGGATGATAATGAATTGTCCTTTCACCTGAAATCAAATAGCTTGTTCAGGCCCTACCTCTTTTCACATCTCTAGTGTGTTTCATGCATATCTGAGGAAGACTTTCTCACTAATCCTTCAGATCCATTGAGTCTTTGGTCTCCTAGAACATGAACGTCAAAAATGTTCTATTACTGGTTTTGTAGACATGGGTCTAGTAGCACGTATATAAAAAAGTGTAGCTGTTTTAATTTTTTAAATTTAGTTTTCACATGAATCAAAAAACAATCAGTGATTTGAAGCTCACTGTTTATAGGCCCCCAAGACAGTGGGCTTTGGTCTCTGTTTGGGTTGATAACTTCCTTGGAAGTTCAATATCAAAAATATTGTTCCACTTGGGTTGTTATTCAGGGAAGAAAGAAAAGCCCCCGAGGCTGTTGATTAAAGCCCAGGAGCTCGTTAGGCAGCAGGAATTGCTGGGAGCAGAGCCCAGCCCAGGCACTGCCCCTCAGGGCAGAGGCCAAACAAGACTTTTCTGGTTAAAATGGAGACATCTGGAGCTTCTGTTTAATTAAAAAAATTTCCTGAGGTGTTTGTATAAAACCCCAGTGAAATGTGGTTTTGTCCACTCTTTACCTTTCATTATGTCCCTTTTTAAAAATGCTTATGGCAGATGGTGGGAAAAGAAGAAAATAAACAATATATCCAAAGAAAACAGAATTAAAGCTGAACAAAACCCAGGTAATTCAAATTGCTGTGATGTATTATTATTTTCAAAATTTGTGAAATATTTACAAATGTACAAATGCATTTGATTAAAATATGCCAGCAATAATTATGAAAAAATTAATAATTAAGGAATAAAAAGGAATATTCCTTTTAATTAATAGTTCTGTACTGATGCATCTCTTTATTGGATCCCTATACCAACTAGTCCGTTCCCTAATTTATTTTTAATACATTTTCTTCTCTAGAAAGAAATAGAACCAGAATGATATCCATCACACTTATGCATCTTTAATAAATCAAATAATATTTATTAAGGCCTGCAATTATGTATGTCAGAAATGGTGACTAGATGTAAATAAAAGCCCTTGTTTGAATGTTGCTCTTAATTATGTGCTTTTGATTTTCATGATTTGCATTTTAGAAAATTGTAAGAAAATGTACAGTAGTTTCATGAATATAAGCCGCACCATTTTAACTAAAATTTTGCTCCCACACCAGAAATGTGGCTTACATTCAGGGGCGGCTAATATGTGAATAATT
>PYHW01010359.1:2279450-2292190 GCA_013186435.1 Turdus rufiventris | reverse complement strand
CTATTTGGCAACTTTGTTGCACGCGGGTCCTCGCTATGAACGACAGAGTGGCTTATATTCGGGTGCGGCTTATTTAAGGACAAAAAACAAAAATGTTTCCAATACCCAGAGGTGCGGCTTATAGTCCGTGCGGCTTATATTCGTGAAACTACTGTAATTGCTAATGAATATCTGTGCTGGGGTTTGATTATAGTTTAGTATCTCCTATACAACCATTTGAATCTGAAGAGAAATATTTTCCAGTTGCTCTTGCTTGAGCACTAGCACTAATATCCCTAAGTAATGCTAATGTAGAGTTTTAGTTTGTGTCTGAAGTTTGTTGGCACTGAAATGAATTACACACAAAGTCTTGACATAGTGCTTTAAAGGTTGAAGGCAGAAGTCCTGCTTTGCAGGTGATTTTAATTTTCTTTTCAAGTCCTGATCAAATCTGATCAAATCTTACTGGCATTGAATGTTTAGCAAGGGTGAAGTCTCAGTCACAGTGTCACTCACTTCTGCAGAGACCACGGAAAGCCAAAATGTGCGTGAGGAAGGTGCGGAACAATGCCGAAAGGTGCATTTCCAATTTCCATTGTCTGGACCACAGGCACACATACATCACTGTGATGAAACCAGAGTCACTTACACTGCTGGCTAGCTGTCCACAGAGAGCTGAAGTCAAAGAAATTCTCTAGTACATCATTAGCCAGAAGAGGCAGACTCCATATTAATTCTGCTTGCTCTTTAATTTCAGGAAGTCAGTTCTGAGCCTTATGGATATGTTCAGGCAGGAGCTCTGTATGATCTCAGAGTAGCTGAAGGGCATCAGATGCCCTATTTCTGCCACTGAGATGTGCCTCAGCATCCCAGGAATAGATTATAAATCTCTGAAAGCATTTTTCAGTCATGCATTTTTACCATATCCCTTAACCAACCACAAGATTTCAAAGAGCATAAAAATCACTTGAACCAGAGGATTTTGCAGCATAGGTAATACTGTAGAAACTTACTGTACTGTCATTTTGACACAAATAATTGGGCATGGAGCTGCACATACACAGAAAAAAAGGCAAAAAAAATTCTTTATCGCATGCTACCACACAGGATCTGTGCTATATACTTACAATTGTAATAATCCATCACTGTCTGTCTGTATAGAAATGGAAAACAAAAAATATGGTGTTTGGACTGAAAAAAAAAAACCAAAAAAAACCCCAATTGAGTATCTGTGGTACAGTTTCATTATTTGGTCATATTGTAGCTGATATGTCTACAAAATTGAACTGTTCTATTGCACTTCAAATTTATGGCTAAGTAAATCAAAAGTCACTTTGTGAAGATGAGGGCCTACCATTTTGTAGGTAAAATGTTGTTTTATCCTGAACAAATTTGGTGCATTTTTTATCATTTCCTGCAATGCTTCTTACAAAATAAATGCATTTCCTTCGCCTTGTTTAGTTTGCTTTCCACAAAAGGGATATTTGCATTGCTGATAGCTTGCAAAAAAGTAAATCTTTGTATTTGTAACTGGACTCTGCCCATAGTGCAATGGAGGTTGAGTTTTGGAGGCCATGTGCAGATTAGGGATGTGTGTGTTCCCACTTGTAGACCATTTCTAGCTGGGCTGCAGCCAGACAATAGCAGCTGTGCCTTGCTAAAAAGGTAATCTCAATGGAGAAGAGTTTGCTGTAGGCACAGGCAGTGGTACCTCACAAAGGAAGCAGATCCCAGCTCCTCTCTGAGAAGCACAAATGAAGTTTTGCTGTCACTGATGTTGACTCCTGACCTGATGGAGTTTCAGCTTTACCCCAAGTGCTCAGTCTCTTGCTGTATTACACACTCCTGTCACAGCCTGTTCGCTGCTGAGGGTGTTGGGTCATAAAAACAAGTTCCAAGATATTATTAAGCAATGTGTTATAAATGAGAAACAAAAAGTCTCGATATTCAGCAAAATTTAGATTGCTTTATTTTATACAGACAGAGCAAAGCAGTGCTGGGGAGACGTGAGGGGTCACTGCCCACTCCACACTCCATCGAACCTGGGTTTGCAGCCTCTTCTTATAGCATGGTCTCTCATTGTAATCATAATTTTTGGGTTTTTGCTGTCATAACTTTGCGAGGCAAGCAGTGGTGGCCGAAATAAACATCTGTGTAAAGTCTCTAGGAGTCAGTCCCACAGATACCATCTGGTCTTGGTAGATAAAACCAGCAGAAATCGGGAAGTTCTGGACTTGTAGAAAGGCAGTCATTGACAAAACAAAGGAAGTTTGATTTTACAAAATCTATCAGACTATTGGAAAGTCTGATCTTACAAACTGGTAGTAGCTACAAATTATTTAGAAAGCATAATATTTATAAAAGGGGGAATTAAGACAGAATGATTTAATCATATCTTTTCCTCCATCAAGTGTCCATGCTTCACTTCAGACCTTTGTATTCTGGTTCACATAAACCCCAATACTTTTATAATTAACACAAATCTTTTATCAATTATCACAAACATGTCACCATTTTCTCTGTATTAGCACTTTTTGCTTCAGCAACTGAAAGTTGGAAACCTTTCCTTCTGATGGAGAGCAGTGATCATGTACTTTGCATAGGTTTGTTAAAAAATTAAATGAATGGGAAAAAAGTGACTGATGATTACTGTAATAAGTTTCCAAGGAAAATAAACCAGTAACTGTGCATTTATCAGATATGTCACAGTTCTCATTTTTCCCTTCTAGAACTTTGTTTAGCTTTTTTAGTGCTTCCTAGAAAATTTGCTGCAACGTTGATGGTCTTTTGCTGTTGAAAGAGTAGTGCAATATTATTTCAATAGATTACTAAATATTTTTAATTTATTTCTTCTGCTGCTTCATCCTGAGTCCCTGACTTTGCTGAGAGCATAACATTATTGAAATCTCTCTTTGTGTTAGTGATGCATCTTTTTATTTTTGCTGCCTGATGTGGCAGCAAAATGGTGAGCTGAAGAAACAACATGCTTTATAGTGCTTTTGGGAAGTCCTTTAAGTCTTGCACAGATACCACTTATTTTCTTTAGCATTTAATATCTTGAACATAATTAGTTCATTGAGACACTTGACAGATTCTACTCCATCTGCTTTTGGGTGTGTTTAATCTGATAGGTACCTGTTTGCAATATTCCTGCTAAAACAGCATATTTTACTAATCTGAGGGGACAGACTACTTTAGAATATTTCAGATACCCTTGGGCACTGATTTTGGCTTGGCTAGGAATTGAGTTTAGTTATATTTCTATATCAAAAGTTCAGAGATGTGTGTCTTGAAAAAAAACAGTGATCATTTTTGGATGTTTTTAGTGGTTTCGGGTGACACTGAGCTAAAATTTGGTGTGACTTTTTAGTTTCTTTTGTTGTCTGACTGGGGGGTTGCACCCTTTTTTTTCACTAGTTTATTTTCTCATTGCAGTATACCTTTTCTTACATACATTTTTTGTCATGTCCTATTTTTCTAGGCACTTTACAATTGCATTTTTGTTGGAAGAAAATACAACCACAGAACCTGGTTTATCTGTTATTATAGTTTTACTTCCCAAATCCCAGCAACAACAAAACACACAGTGTGGAGCCAGCCCAAAATGCTGTCTTGTTTCATCTGGAGATAGCTGCAATCTGCAGTGGCTATACCAGATGAGCAGGAATGTGGCAGATGTGGAAGGAAAGGCAGCAATGTTCTGTCTGTACTGAAAACATTACAGCATGTTGCATTGATCTGCTGTCACCTCAGACCTTCCCTGGCCCAGAGGAACCAAAATATTAAGGGTTTTGGGATATCTGAAGTTTGAAACAGAAGAGACAGAAGTCAATAAGCAATCCAGACACTTCTAAAGAAAAATGCTAATTTCATAAAGATTTGACTTAAAGTAAAAATTAGGAAGTAAATCCTTATACATACTGTACTTTTCCCAAATGTCTGTTGTTCAGTGTAAAATCTTAAACCATTTACTGAAAATATCTCTTCTGTGTCTATGGCTAGGGATCAGATTCCATCAAAATATAACTTTGAAAATCCAGTGTCCATGCAGATCTGGGAGGAAACTTTGAATATTCATCCAAACAGCAGTTGCAGGTGTTCACTGAAGAGCCTGAGTCATGCCACAGAGCAATACATCTCTTCCTCCACCCCTGTAAAACTTCAGATTATGTTTTGGTAAACAGTTACATAAATATGTTTATTTTTTGATCTTTTAAAAGATAAATAGTGTTCCTACCAGGAAATGTCAAATGCATTTGTGTCAAGCAAATAAGTCACTCTTTAACACCTAACCATACACTTTTGTTTTCAAATTGGTTCTCCTGCAAACCTGGAGGAGTACTTAAGATCAGCAATGCAGGTATGTTGTTAATTCTCACTGAAAGCTCTTCAAAACTCTGCTAAGTGTAACACCTGTGAAGATCTTATTTTCTTTTTGTGTGAGCCATAATCCCAGTAACAGTACCTTTGCCCTGTTAGGACCAAAGCATGTGTTTTCTTGAGACTTTGCATACTATAATAGGTGAACTCAGTTGTTTTAAATCCATGTTTTTGACCCTAAGTTTTCCAGTTGTTGGTGCTGTAGTTTTCCCTGTCACAGATGACAAGACCATGCAGAAAGAATTCCCTATATTGAATAATTATTGAGGTGGTACTCCATAATATTGTGAAAAATTGTAGCTGAAATATATTACATTACCACATTAAGAGGTTTGGGATATTAAACGGCATAGCCTCCACAAGGACACCCTTGGGCTGATCAGGATGGTAACAGCAGCAGAGCAGAACAGACCAATTCAGCGACTATTACAATGCAAACTCTACAGCCCATCTCTGAGTTCCCAGGGCTTATTTGCAAATCTGGAGCAGCTCTTTTAGAAAACATCTTGCTGGCATGTGGCACCTGTGCTGGAGCTCTGCTGCTTTTTAATCACAACAGCTAAAGGTTGCTCATATAAACATGCTTTCCTGAAGGAGTGCTAAGAAAAAGAAACAAATCTGACCCTGTACTGGTATATAGATGGCATCAAAAGTAAAGGAGATATCAGTTTTCCTAGTACTGAATCCCTGGTAATGAAGCAAAGTGCATTAGAGATATTATTAGAGATTATTAAAAATATTAGAGATATGACCATAGGGCTGCAGTAAACCTTCTGCAGCTTGGCTGACTGAATGATGCAAGAAAACTTGTTTGCAGTGTGGACATTTGTGGTGTACAGGAGGCTGCTGGGAATTCAGTAGGATGTTTCTCTTGCTCTTCTGGATTGTAAGGAAGTCACTCAGAAGAGAACTGTAGAATACATAAGAAGGTGAAGCAGCTACAGTAAGGGTAAAGGTCTGAGAGCCCACAGCATAGAGAGAGTGATGGAGGAATCTTGAGATCTGTGAAGAGGTGAGGAAGAGCCTGAAATTGTCCCCAGGTGATCTATGCTAAATTTCAGTGCTATTCTTTTAATAATTTTGCTCTTCCTTCACTATCTGTTCTATTCTCTTGCTTTGAATGAACAGGCTCTGGTTAAACTGGGTTTCTCTTCTGGTCTTTGATGTAATTATCAGAGGAATGGAGTTATGACTCTCTGGGTTGGCTTATTCTTATGATTTATGTTTCATACATTCATTGCACTCTCTCCAACAAGTTCTTGGTAAATATGGCAAGCAATTGTTTTTTTCTGGGAAGTTTTGTCACCCTTTTAAAAAGCCAGCTTCAATGTGGTGGTCTACTGAAACACTAGCTCCCTGTCCCTGATGATTTGTCTTTTAATGCACAGTGTTGTGCCGACAATTCAAAGAATGAATTCTTACTGATTCATAGAGGAATCAGAAATGCGCCTTCTCTTTGTCCTTTCTTCCCATAAAAATTCATCAGGCCTTAAAGTGTCTTTCTATAAAAAGTCCAGAGAATCAGCCAATTAATGGTTAAAAATATAATGCCATTGTTGCCAAATATTGTACCTGATGGAAGAGAAGGATATAGTTAATTCTGACAACCCCAGATTACATTTTAAACAAAATTTCTTCCCTTGATTGCATTAGAGATCACAGTGCTTATGCTTGGTAGTGTCTCACAGCAACACAAAATTTTGTTAGATTTAATTATTGAATATACAGCAAAGAGTGAGCTGAGCTGTGGGTTTTTGGGGTTTTGCCTTGTTTTGTTTTGCTTTTATTCCACTGTTCTGATCCTTGCTACACCTGTGGCTGTCGAGCACAGCAGCAGAGGTTTATCACACCTTGCGTGGGCTCCTCTCATCTCTGCTGTTAATGAGCAAACAAGATGCAGGATGAATCTTGCGGGAAAATGCCCCAGGGAAAATAGACACGTCTGAAGACAGAAAAAATTGAAAAATGAAACTAAAAAAAATGCCCGCCCAACAAGATATTTCTGCAGTTATAGGGGAATTTATTAGCTAGCTTCAGTCCCACAGAGAACTGAATGCAATCTCATTTTACTTTTTTTCCACTCTCTCTCTCTTAGTGAGATATTTACAATCAACACAATTTATGTTTGGAGATAAGGATTTTTGTGAGATGAAGTTCATTTTTATTTCACTATTTAGAGAGCTGCATAAGGATGTGATCTTTATAGGATAAGATATTGGAAAGAAGTTATAGAAATTATGATTATAGGAAGGTTTTAAAGTCAGTTTATATAGATCAAAGATCTTAACAGGTATGATGAGATAATGGGTTTAATTAAGGTCAGTCACTGTTTTGTCCAGCATTCCTCAACACAATAAAAAATGCCTTTTTTGCAGCTATTAGAAACTCAAGCTGGACACATAGAGAAGAAACTTTTGTGTCATTCTGAAACCTCTCAGAAAGGTGTTCTGCAGGTTCAGCTGTATCATCATTCTCAGTGCACTTTGCAGAAAGGGTTCCTGGATGCTGCTGCTGGGGGATCCTGTGAGATGAAGTCTCAGAAGTCTCACATGTGCCTTCAGCTAACACTGACCACCCCAGGTTATTTTTCATCATGTAAAGTATGATGTGCATAGTAAGATTCCATTTGTCAAGAATAATCATAACAATTTATGACTAAAATGTAAATTTTATTTGCAGTCATGTGGCTAAAAAGAAATGTTCCATATTGTCAAGTGCTAAATGTTTATTTCCATATTTTCAATAACTATGGTCGAGTTTATTCAGATCTGTTATTTGTATTTATTGGAAAAACAAGATTCTTGCTTAAGTGTTAAGGGATTCTGGGACCAGAGATTATCAAAATAATCAGCTTTAGACAGAAGTAAGAAACAAAATTAGGATAGAAAGACTAAACTGTACAGAATCAGCAAAGACTAATTTCAGATTCAATGTCAGAACTGCAAATTGATATGAAAAAGCTTTTAAGTTTTATGACTAAAGGTGTTTTATTTTTCTTTATACTGGAAACCTGACAGTGCATGACAGAAGACAGATTTCTTAGAAATATCCTTGCCTGGAATATTAATCTTATTAGTTGAACACCTGCTGTTATTTGTGTAAGCAGCTGAAAAATAATTGTCAGTTTCTCTTAATCTCACAAAAGTTACCAGGACACCTGTAATGACATAACACCACACAATAAATTTTAATAGCTATCACAGATGGTCACCTTTTAAAATGTCTGCTGTGCCCATTCTGCAATGTCATTTTGTGTGTGTGCACTCTCTGTGTTGATGCATGAGTGTCTGTGACCTCTAAGTGAGCCCCAACCTTGCTAAACAATGTTCAAAGGCCACAAGTCTGTGCTACTGCTTTTGCTTTAGAAATAAGAAGCCAGCTGGTTTACCTGGAGCTAGGACTGGGCCTGTTGGTAGCATCATGCTTTAGGTCTTCAGAAGCAATTTATGATTGCATCACTCTTTGTTTGCCAGCAACTTAGAGGATGCACACTGGTACTGCTGGTGCAGTCACTGCTAACACTCAATCCTCTGTTTGAGCCCTTAGAATAAAATTAGTTGAATGTGGAATAAGTTCAAAGTAAAAAAAAACCATGTTTTTTCCCTAAAGGTAGTAAATATATTAAGGAAAAAAGAGTTTTCAGGGGTCAGTATACAGTCCAATGAATCATTATGAAGTTGAGCTTTGAGCTATTTATAGAAACAAGGCTGTAATCCCCATCAGATTTTGTCATCCAGCATCTCTGGCATCTTCCAGAAGTTGTTAAATCCAGGAAGAGAAAATTCCATCTATGACTCATCCCTTGCTACTTCTGACATACTTAAGGATTTTAATAAATTGAGAAGACATTTTTAAAGTACACTTAGTTAAGAGGAACCAGTGAGGGTTTTGAGAGGCTGCAATCAAGAAAAAAAATATTCAGTCCTGTTAAGGATTTTTTTTGTCACTGCATGGCACTCAGCAGTTTGAGTTTAGCAACTTCTCAACAGAGAAAAACAATCTGTGTCAAGAGAAACAAGAAATAAGAGATGCTTCATATTTCAACATGTCCAAAGTGTTTATTATATAAACTTGTATTTTTTAAAAGTGGTGCTAGTGAAGAAGCTTGGATGTTCACCTAGGGCAAATCATTATTATCTCTCAAGACCTTAGCAGCACCTTTCATGTTGATTACCAAAAAACAGCTTTGAAAAGAAGTGATTCAGACTTCCTTTCAAGACTTGATTTTTATGTTGATGATAGATAGCAATAATGGAGTGAAATTATTAAATGTAAAACCCTTTTTCCGTGCCTGATTTTTGATATGGCAGAAGGTCTCACCTTATCTCTTTCTCACCTCATACAGAAGTTCCCAGAACACACGAATTAGCTGTGGCACTCCAAGCTCTAAGACAGAGCTCTGGTAATGATATTGTGCTCAAGTCCAGAGTGCAGAGCTCCCCTTTCCCCACTGAGTGCTGGGATTTTGCACTTCCCTGGTCTCAGCCTGGCAGCTCCCTTGGTTGCCTGAGGCTTTCAGACTTCCCTGCAGACCCTTCCTAAAAGTAGCTCCCAGCTCCTTCATTCCTGATTAGACAGCAAACTCCTAGGACATGGGATTTCTCTTTCCTTGTGTATGTACAGTCCCAGATAATTTTGTGGAACAGTAATCAGGAGCAAGGCCAGAGGCTGAGAGAGACCTGCTGAACCATTGGGCAGGGAGTGCAAATTCCTGCTGTGTTTGGGAGGGAGGAACAGTAGCCCAGGTTCTTCCAGCAGCCCTCTGTAGCTGAACTGGTTTTGTCTGTTGTCAAAATAAAAACTAAAGTAAACCAAACTGGCTCATGCTGACTTGCTTTACATGATGCTGCAATGGTTAATGAAGGTGGAAATGGAATAGTGACATCAACTGCAAATTTGGATCTGAGAGATCAGGAGACTCTTAAACTGCACCTGCTTGACTCCTTGCTGTTTTCTCTGTGTGGGATAACAGCTGGGAAACCTTGTTTGTGAATGATAGAATAAGTCAAGTGCTCACATAGGATTTTTTTTTCTTTTATATTTCATTTCCTGTATATCTTCTGCATGAAAACCTGGAATTTGTGACAGAAAATTACAGCCCTAGTCCCACAAATACTGACTCTTCTATTCTTCCTTGACTGTCCCTGGTGGCACACTGCAGGGATGCCAGGAGACAGTAATTTCTGAATTTGGAGTTTTGCCTGGGGATGGAGGACAGAGCCTCAGCCAGGCAGCTCTCGGATGAGAAGGGTTTTCTGGCCTGCAGCACAGGCACTATCTGAGTTAAAAACAGGCTCCTCTAGCCCATGTACAAGGGAGATAAAATCAGATAAAGCTGGGAAGAGAAGGGAATTATGCATTAAAATAACAGAATAAAGAGAAGAGAGAGGCAGCATTAGGAGTGGTTGGATATGGCAGTTTCTAATTGAGAAGTGGTGTGTGGACCCTCTTCCTTTCAGAGGCAGTAATTAAATGTCAGATGCCTGCATCCCAGGCAAATGCTACCATGAAAAATACAAACCCACAGCATCTATTCTCTTTGGTTGGGTTTGGAAAAACTCACCATTACAAAAACGGCTCTCCAGTCCACTAAACAAAGCTCTAGGTGCCATACTCCTAACTGGATTTTAAGACATGAGCTAGGTTGGAGCAGTCATTACCCAGTAAAAATCCTGTAAAAGTGCATAAAGACCATTATTGATATTTTATACATCTATTTTATACCTATCATTATCATGTTTCCTCTCTCAGAACCATTCCCAGACCTTATTCATGTATTTGTTTAACTTCTGTTGTTGATGGCTTTGCTTTTTTAAGTGAAAGCACAAGAATGGCTGATGCAGACCAAATAAAACTCAGGAAAATAACACACATTCTAAAATCACATGTTTCAATTAACCTGCAATTCCTCTGTGATATATTTTTAGTAATGTGAGAAGCAACTCTAATCACTAAAATAAACTCCTCAGTGTCCTCGCTTCTGCTGGAACCAGGAATTTGGGCCACCATTCTTAGTGTGTAGGTGTAAAAATCTGTCATTCAACCTGGGAGATGTAGGAATACATTGCATCTCTCCACATGAATCCCCATTCTGCTTTGTGCCTGTCCAGGGTGGGACAATTTCCTTTAACAAGGACAGAGGAACAGCTGGTCTCATTCACAGGGAAAGTCACAGGGTTTACAACACTGCTTACTGTGGCATACTTGGCACTCAAAAGGATATTGCTATCCAGGTGGTTCTTCAGTCATCAGCTCCTTTTGCGAGGCTTTTCATTAAGGACTCCTCCAGAAGATTTATATCTATGGCTTTAAATTTCCTTGATGCCTAAAGCAGAAATGCTAAAATCCTACCAAAGCTTTTGTAAGGAGTACAGAATTGACAGCTACACAGTATTGTGAAACTTGGTTAGTGATTGAGAGGATTCAGAAATTGCTGACAATACTCAGATGGGGTAAATAAATTGTCCAGACCTCATGAACTTGTTCTGCATGAGTGAGCTGAGAAGTAGTCTGTAAAAAAAAGGGTGGCTGAAATGGCAAAACTTGTAACTGTCAGTTTGTTCAAAGGCAAAGTAAATGATCAGCTTGAGAAAACCATTCTGGAATATTTCATATGCAATGACCAGCACCGGGGAACAAAGTCTGTTTTTTGTCATATTTACAATAGTATAGTAGTGGTGAGAAAAGATTCCTAGGTAGAAGGAGAGAGACTAAAACCAAAGTCCCAAAACAAAGTTTTAATTGATTATAAAATGTCTGGAACTTTAATGAGCATTTTTCATTTCCTCTGAAAGTTCTGCTCTAACCCTGAATCATTCACAGAAAATGCAGTGAAATAAAAAGGATTTTCTTATAAATGTCCATGCCAAGAAACAGCACGATGAAAGTAGATATTTCTCAATATTTGCAAAAAACGTTTCTGAATAATTACTTCTGCCACCATTTCATTGCTTTAGTGTCCCCTTGAAAGATTTCCATACAAAGTATGTTTTATTGCAGTCCTTAAAGGTAATGCAAGGTTGTATCTCTGCTGCTTTAAGTGAAAAAGCATTGTAAATGCAAACTCCCATTTCTCTTTTCCCCATACCAGAGTGTTCATTCAGTGTCTTTGAGAGTGTTTCAAAGTTTTTGCAATATATTCTATTACAGTTTTAATTTCAGTAGGATGCATATTCCAGAAGGTCATCAAAAGGTTGGGATGTACCAGTTAGAAAATAATTATAATGATTTTCACAGCCTTAATCTGAAACTCTACCTGAAACTTTGTGTGGGTTTTTGAACACAAGCTGTGCTTCTAAAATTGCCTGTAGGAGCAATTCTGCCTTCTCATTGTATCCCCTGCGTAACAGATCTTGGTTTTCCAGGATCCAATTACATTGCATGGGGCTATGTAGAAGACATGGATACAGGCTAGTAAACTGCATGTTCAAATTAAGTTTCCCTATAGAATAATCTGACCTCAAGTGTCCTTCCCCTTGCATGAAACGCTCAATTCTGTACCAGTGTCTGTGCTGCTGAAGGCCAGGGCTGACAGTCCTGATGTGCAGTCACACCAGGCTCTGCACAGGCTCTGAAGGGCCAACAAAACAAGGTTTGCTGTCACCTCTGCTCCCTGGGGACTGCAGGCTCTCAGACAGGGTAGGAGCAGCCTTCGGAGGGTTTGTCTTGCAGGTCCCACCGCTTTCTTCCAAGACTGGCTGTCAGAGGAGCCAAGAGTTGTCACTGCCCTACAGTCTGGTGATTGGAGCATTCTCTGGAGGGTGGAATGGCCATTGTGTCTTGTACAGCAACCAAACTAGCCAGGCTTCCTTTTAGGCAACAACCCTGCTGTTTAGAAGGAGCTTGGGAATTCATTCTGAGCTAGCACTTTAGTGGCGCAGCAGGAAGTTTCTAGTTTCTAGTTTCTAGTTTCTAGACAAGCCTTGAAACACTTTGCCATGAGCTTGTTTTACGGAACCTCCATCTCCCTTCTTAACCCCATGAAATCCTCAGTTCAGAAACAGTCTGAGCTTTACTTTTCATTCACTTGAATGACCTCAGGAGTGCAATAAGGACACATTGTGATGTGCTAAATAATCGCCTGTTGGTTTCAAGGAAGAACCAATATTAGAATTAAAGTTTCAGTGAGGGTGTTGACAGCAGAATACCTTTCCACATGGGTGCCATCTTCTTGTGGAAATTAATTCAAATCACAATCTATGACCTTCGTTTTATGTAATGTCTTGTAGGAGGTGGTTTCTGAGCTGCAAAATTTTGATTCATATTTTCCTTTCCACATCTGATTCGATATGACATCTGGAGCATGGGATCAAGTTTTTCAACAAAATGTAATCTGAAGGGAAGGAAGGAAGGAAGGAAGGAAGGAAGGAAGGAAGGAAGGA
>PYHW01010359.1:2250805-2271487 GCA_013186435.1 Turdus rufiventris | reverse complement strand
GCAAGAAAAGATCCAAATTTACTAGGGTGAATGCTTATCGATTTGAATATGAAGGGGAGAAAGCTCGTAACATATATTTAAGCAAAGAAAACTCACTAGTCTATATGAAAAGAATTTATTGCAATCTTTCAGAATGTATTGAAAAGGATAATGTCATACTATTAGCAAAACTTGCAATTAGATTCAGGAAGGCTGTTAAATTGGCTTATTAAATTCAGGCTGTGATCTGAATAGCACTAAAGGTTCGGAGGAAAAAATTGTGTCAGCTAGTTATGTCCACTGTTGCTGTGACAACAGGATTGGAGAACAGTCTGTTTAAAACAAAACAACCTCTCCCAAAAATAACCACCAAACCCAACAGAAGAACATTCTGCTGGCCCCCCTAAACCAAATAACCAGACAATAGAAACATGATGCCATTCCAACTTAATGAAAATGAATCATGTAAGTATTGAAATTGTACCTGCTGCTGTTGTCTAGAATAACAGTAAGGGATAGGTCAAATTAAAGACAGTGTTGTTGAGCATTTGCTAATTTAGATAAACTGTTATGTGTAAACCCCAGTTTACACATACTCAGTTTCAGTATTTTTAATGAATTTTTTGAATGAGTGTGTTTGACCTCCTGTTCCATGATGCATGAGTGGCTTGCAAAGGGAACTGCAGACCAGCTTTTTGGTTTTTAGCCATGTTTTGTGCCGAGATCTGTTCCAGGCTGGGCACTTCTGAAAAATCAGTTTGGGAGTCTAAATGGAAATGGACTCCCATATCTCACCCATAGCTGCTACATCAGTCACTGTTTGTGCTTTTCATATAAGATTTTGTCTCTGATTTGTGGACCAAACTAGATAATTGCCTGTTTTCTGCTGCAGTCACCTCCCTTCTTTTATCTCTGGGTATGCAGCTGGATATTTCCAGTGCACAGAAACTCTTATTTCCAGCTGCAGGGTCACAGGCCACAGCACGGTAACAGGGGCAGGTAAGAGCCATTGTTCTCTTAAAATTAATTTCATTTGATTAGGAGATATTATAGTAGGTATCCTCAAATTATAAAGATGAGGACAGAGATGGACAATTACTCTGATTTGAACTGAATGAATTTGCTGATTGAGGAAGTTCTGGTTGTTGGAGGCAGAGACAAAAAGGAGAGGTAGAAAGGCTAAAGTTTATACCTGCCACTTAAAATATGTCTGCTGAGCTAAAATTCAACTAAGTAGCAGCAAGAAACTCTAATTAATCCCTAATTAAGCCCATGAGTCTTAGCTAAGAGAGGGTTTGGTTTCTTAAAAATTATAATTAAAAAAATCCCTTCACCACCAAAGACTGTGTTTCCAGACTTTTCTAGCCTTAATTGCAGTCACAAACACCTCAAACAATTTTCTGGGCCAATTAAATGAGGGCAGTGGCTAGATTAACATATGGCAGTGCATTTAGTGTGCTTGCTTGCTGGAATTAAATGGTTCAAAAAGTAAGGAACAGCCTGACCCCCAGACCTAGATCTTGCAGCTAGCACTGCTTTGCAATTACTATGGCCACTTCAGTTTTTTATGGGCAATATTTTTTCTACTGATGCCTAAAAAGACTTAAAAGAAGAAAAACCAGCCAAAGACAAAAAAAAAAAAAAAAAAAAAAAAGAAGAGAGAGAGAAAGAAAGAAAATATTCCGCTGAAGAAGAGTCCTTCCTTCTGTGCTCTGCAGTATATTCAGCATTGTTTATGTTGCCTATATAAAGGAATGAAGTTTTGCAGTGACAGGTTTTAATATACATCTACCCTAATGCTACTTTGGAGGATGATTCACTGTATGGGAGCAGGCATCAATATTTAACACGAGGTGACATTTTCCCTGTGTTTTTGGAAGAATTTATACAGCCTAAAAGACAGTGAAATCTGATAATGCTTTTCCCAGTGCAACCATGGAGGATTTGTAGAGAGGCCTCTTTCTGAGACCTACATCTGCTGGGTATGAGCTTTATGTGGCACATTTGTCTATTTTCTGAAGGGTTCATTAAGAAGAGACACTGGAATAAGCTAAATAGGCTGCTTATGTGAGCTGCTCCATTTCAGTTTTTCATACAGTCTTGAAAAATATTGTTTCACTGCCTGGTTCTCTGTTGACCTTAGATTACTCCTTACTCATCCTTAAATTACTCATTTGCTACTGCATTTATATTTCATGCAATGGAAATTGAACCAAACAAGTTTCAATCTGCAAATATAAAGGAAGAGGACAAAGTAACATCAAACACTTATAAAAGATGAGAAACCTGTGTCAGAAAATCTGGATGAAAATTATATTTTTGAAATTGGGAAGTACCTTTTACAGCAGTAGGGTGAAATGGAGGTGACAGGAACACGAGTTCACATGGGGAGGGAACTTGCCAACTCTAGAGCACATGTAGGTCACAGAGGTGTGAGGATGGGCACAAACCCCTTTCTATTCATCTGAGTTGCATCTTAGAGGGTCTACAAACCTGTAAAACCTTCTAGGCACCTACATTTGGGCTGAAGTGTAATTTTAGGGATCCTAAACTTTGACAGCTTAGCATCTACCTTATCCTTATGCCTTGGTGAAGATTCACAGACTGATTTTCCATGCATCCTTCTTCACAGAGTAAATATGGCCTTGCATGTATGCTCAGACCTTCAGGATTTTTTTTAATGAAAGTTGAAAAATTTTAAGTACAAAATTTTTAAGAATACTTGGTGATAATACAAAGGATTATTTAGAATGTTAAAATTATATGCATTTGTTTTCAAACAATGGTACTACTGGAAGAAACCGAGGTAATTTAAAAGTAGAAAGAACCTGATTGAAGACATTTGCCAAGATGGGAAACTGGCACTCCAATGTCAGAATATTTTAAATAAGGCATGTCTGTTGAAGCATGAGCTAGCAAGGTTTATCTGTCTTTGTAATATTATTAATGCAAATTCCTTTTGAGCTGCAAGATTATAAAGTTTGTGTCACTAAATCAAACAATTTTATATGACAGGTGTGAAACACAGACCATGCCAGAGTAGTGTGACACTTTTGGACAGTGGCAGATTTTAAATGCTTTGTTTTTTATCTTTGTTCTCCTAAAGAAGTCTGGATTTCTTGTTGGTTAATAAGTATTTAAGCAAATTGTGTATTCCTATCAAAGTTTGAACTGTAGCAGCATTAAAATGGCATTTAGAGGAAGAGAAGAGCATCCTTTCATGGCTGTGCTGATAAAAAAGGAGTGTCAAATTCCTCTGGTCTTACCTCCCTTTGTTTCTGCAGTTGTTGCCAATACTGAGAAGCACGAAGTGACTATAACAGGGTCTGCAGTGATTCTTGCTGTGACTTCTGCTGGTTGATTCCCTTGACCAGGAGAGCCACTGATTCCCTAGAAGAGGAGACCCTGTGCAATGATTCATCTGTAACTGAAGGCACAGGACAAACAATACTGCTGAATACAGTGGGTGGCTGCCTCAAGTAGGCAAAACATGTCTGAGACCATTGGGGGTGGGAAGGCTGGCTGTAGTTGTAGTCACATGTGAGCACAGCTTTTTCCAGCTTTAAAAGAAATTCATGTTTGTTTGAGATTTTCATGCTTGGATTGTGTGTCTTAGCCTTTTTACTCTGCCAATAATACCAGTGTAGTATGTAAGCTGTTCAGGGATTGCGCTGGGTTAGAGTTGCACAATCAGTTGATTTGATTGCATTAAGAAATATCTCCATCAGATGCTAGCTCAGTAAGAACTTTACTGACTTATAACAGTTTAGCAGAACAGAATTTTCCATTCTGGGGTATCCTGAAATGTGCTATCCCTGACTGGTTTGAATTTTAGGTGAACTTAAAGATTAAGATGAGCTGACACCAAGTTTTACTTGATTAAAGGGGTCAAAAAAAAAAATCAGCTCTCTTGTACTGCAAGTTCTTATTTCATATTTTTTCAGATTTGATATAAACAGTGGCATAAGTATTCCTAACATCAGCCTGACTATCGTGTGTGGAATAAAGCCTGAGGCAGGCAGAAATTTCTATGAGCTTGTACTGGAAGCATTTCCAACCCAGAAAGGGCTTAGTGTAGAAAATCTAGAGTCAGACAGTAGATCAGAGCTGCATACCAGATGAGATATGTAAAGAATAGAAATTATTCTAAATGGGCATGAAGAGGCACAATCTGGAAAGTAAAAGAAGAAAGTTTTTGCTCAAGCATTTGGCACCACCAACACAAACCAAATTAGATTCATGTCCATGCTCAGCTCTGGCCTTGCAATGTCCTTAGCAAATTCCATAAAATATCCATCTGTGTAAAAGGCAAAATCTTGCAATGGAAAATTGAGCATGATGGTAAAGTGCAAAACAACAATGCACATGAGGTATTTGCTTGGAATCTGCTCTGCTCCACGACCCTGCCTCTGCAAAAGGAGTTTACATTTCATGTTTTTTTATCCTTTGCTGAATGTTAGGGGCTTGAACAATGCATCACTGTGAACCAATGCAATTGGTCTGCAGAAATATGTAGCCATAATCTCTCAGTTCAGCACAGCCTTGTGTTTTTTCCCAGTTAATAGGATATATCACATTTTCAGATAAATAAGACAATCACTGGGAAAACTGGTAAAAAAAAAAATAAGTTACCTATAGGTTTTTTCCTATGCCATTTTAATTAAAGTCTTGAGTTTTCAATATAGATAATTTAATTTGAAGTGATGCACTGTCTGAACAACTAGGATTTTTTTTAAATACTTGTAACTGTTATACTGATGATTAAGTGTTTAAAGCTTGAATTTTGAGATAAATCACATTGGCTCCATGTGTGTGAAACTCTAAAACTAAAAAGTACTTTGATGTATTGGACATTTATACAGAAATGTCTCTCTTTCACTTAGTTGGATTTTTTTTTTCTCTGTTCTGACCTCCTGGGAATTTTGGATCATGACTCAAAACTTGACTGCTGGTATTTCATAGCCAGGCTCCTGGTTCTTGGACATTTTAATGGCTTTTGCCAGGTTTTCTTCATCTGCTCGCTGTCCAGCTCCATCATAACTAATTAGTCCAGTAATTTTAAGTAGCAATTCTGAGAAACTGTTTAGTTCTCTCTCAGTAGTCCTAGTTCAACTAATTTTCCCATCTGTTTAATATGCTTTTCACTGAAGTACTAAAGTTATACTGTCTCCTTCCTAATGCTGTCTTCTCATCCAAAATGACCCACTAAGAACCTTGAGTTTTGGTGAGGTGAATTATTCTAATCTCTGGTAATAATGTGGAAAGTTCCTGGCACTCAAAAATGAATGTTAGGGTCTGAACACTCTATAAAGATATACATAAGATTTTATCATGTCCACTTAAGTCTGAAAAACAAAAAGGACAAAGAAGATTTTATAGTAAGAGCCTGAGTGTTTCCTAGGGCCATTTAGCAGGCCAGATTCAGAACTTGGCTTCTACTTGACTCCTATATGGTTCCTTAACTACTCATTAATCTGTTCTTCCTCTCTAAAATTCACTGCAGAAATTAGGAGTTTTTCAAAATCTGTTCTTCAGCTACTTTTGCCATGTTAAGAGGGAAAAAACTTTAAATCTTGAGCTATATATTTAAACTATTAAACTATACTGTGACATTAGAATGGTAAGAATATGCTTTTACCCAGGAAAGGCCATAGAAAAGAAGCAGTAAATCTGTTATGACATGTGAAAGGTGCATAAATGTTATAATCTTCACTGACAAAAATAATATCTCAGTTTAGGCAAGATTAGACTTCAAAGCACAATTGTTCTTTGTGCTATGCTAAATCCTGCATCTTTGCTTCTAAGGTGAATTTAATTATGGAACAGAAATTCATGGAACATCATTGTCATGTAGGTCAGCTACAAGGCTTATGTGAAGATTCATGATTTGCAGTGGAACCTCAAAATCAATAATTCACCTTGGAGAGTAGGGTGGTGGCTGAGGGTTGTGCTCATGCTGTGCTTTTAGCACCTGGTTTAGACTCCAAGAGTTCCAGACATGATGGTGTTTGTGTTCTCAGCTGCGACTAATGCATGTTTTGGGAAGAAAGGTCTGCTTTAAAGATTTATTTTAAACATAGGTGCCCTGCAGTTTTACACCAACTGGAGCTTTGGCCCAAACTGTTTGATCTGTCTTTGATGAGGTGAGGGCAAGATTTCTGTGCCTGAGCGAAGGCAGGAATGCTATGTAGGTTAGAACCCTTGGGCAGAGCTGCACTTGAAAGGTTCTAATGAGTGACAAGGTAAGCCCTTTAAAAATGCAATGACAAAAAAGAAAACCCAGCACATCATTTCAATAATACTTAAAAGAGGAAAAAGTAGATATAGAATATAAAATAGTATAAAATAAGTAGTTTCATCTGAATGGATGTCTGTTATTCTCAGCTCAGTCAATGGGTATATTGGTGTTATTTAAGAAAAGAAGCATACTATGATTGCTAAATATCAAGTAATTTGTAGGATGATTTTAGTAAGTGTTAACTGGTGGAGCCTGTTGTTTAAAACAAACAAAAAGTCTCAGAAGGTATCTACAGCAATAGTTTAAAGAATTTCAACTTAAAATGGAACTTCATTTGTATCAGTGCTAAATCCTCAGTATCTTTCATGGGAAACTTGAAATGTCTGGTCCCTTCAAATGCTGGAATCATATAATTCTACATCAGGCTTCCTCTCTGCCTAACGCCCACATTAATTTTCTTCGACTCAAAAAAATGGAGCCATTGCATTTAACAATAAACCAGCTCCCTGTCACAAATTCAGTGCCACTTTGAAGGGGGTGTGAAGACTGTGACTTTGTTGGCTTACAGAGACTGAGAGCACTGCAGAGATGACACATTTGATTTCTGTAGGGAAGGGGAAAACTGACTGCTCTAACTGATGACTTTCCCTGTTGGCCAGAGGTAGTGTAGGGAAAATGGCAAGGCTGGTCCTGCAGTGGAAAATGTTAAGGCAATGAAGTTGAGGTAAATGAAAGACTGTCATGAAGAGCACCTCTCTCGTTTAGGTTTTAAACTGTTAGACTCTGAGATGTTCCAAACAAGAAAGAAAGCACATCTGCATGATGGATGCTACAAGAAAGAAGTTAAACAAACAAATTTATGGAGAGGGATTCCTGATATATAAGCTCCTTACAGTCGATTATTTCACTTCCTGCTGAAGCAGGTCCGATCTTTGTAGTTATAGTTAAGTCAAAAGGGCCTGTGGTGCTGAGCACTTTGCAAATTGCATTGCTCAGTGACGTGTCTGAGCAAGAACTAATTTGTTCTTAAAGCACCTGTTTTTTAGGGTGGTTAACCTGATTTAACAGATTTTCACAGATGGATAGATAGATAGGTAGATAGATAGATAGATCTATTAATCAAGCCAGAAAGAATCAGGGCTTTCAGTTTTAGTGCTATATTAACATTTGATCAAACCTTGAAGCTGTGTGGTTTTTGACACAGTGGTGAAAGGAAGATGTGTTGCTTCTTACAGCTGATGTCTGCCTGGAGCTCAGCAGGGGTGATCTATCTAATTATTTGAATTCAGCAGATTTGGGAGTGAAATGATGTTCATTTTTCAGAATGGTTCAAAAAAAGGAAAGTGTGAAATCTCACATCACGCACCACAGGAGAAATGTCATAAGAAAACAACAGAAATTGCAGTTTGGAATAATTATTCTGGCACATGGATACTTGTGTAGACACAGAACATTTCCTCCACACTGTGATACAAATCAGAGGGGAGATTGAGCATGGCTTGGTCACAGGGAAAAAAACATAAAATATGCTCAAAACCCCTGGGAAAATTGAAATACTTTGAGTGTAACGTTATAGCTGCTGTATGTGTTGCCTGCACATCTCCTGCAGGAGAGGCAAAGTTAAAGGTGACAGGTTATTCCTGAAGTTATTCTGCTTCTCCCTCTGCTATTAGTGCTGAGCAGAAAGCTAATTCTCTTTCTGTCCTTCCCTTCCATTTTCCATACTTTTAAATTGCGAGGAAAGATATCAGTGGACAGTAAACAAAGAAGCAGATGAGGAAATCTTTTATTGTTGCTACACAACCTGTTGCTGGGTTTTGATTGAATAATTCACTTTATGCAGTTGAATCCATGAATTGGCTTGTTGAAGTGGTTTGTTTTTTATAAGTCCTTGAAGATTTTTCTGTCTGGTCTGAGATTTTCTTCTCAGTTGCTCCCATTCCTTGTATTTTCCTCTCATTTCTACATTTTTATTTGCACTGCTGCATATATTAAAAGACAAAGAGATTTCATTTTACTAATCTCCTTGTGCCTATGTGTATAGCGTACCAAATGTGGAATGAAGATTAAAGTATCCTTTTTAAAGGATAACAGAGTGAAGGACATACAGCTTGACTTTGCTGTTAAACCTCCACAAGTATATGAGGAAAGAGCAATTTGTTAGGATGTCAAGGAACTGAATTGTTATTCCTTGGAAAATACCTGAAGTATTTTAGAATGTATTTTTTTTTTCTGAGAGGACTGAAATTTTATAATTTGGTTTCTTTTTTTGTAATGTTGTTGGTGTATATCCTTTTTGTTTAGTAGTTCAGTGAGGGGTGCCCAAGTACTCCCTAGGCTGCTGTTGATGGAGGATGACCATGAAAATGCATTTAAATTTAGCAGTGTCTCCTAGCTTGCATGAAACCTAGCTTTTGTGTTTATTTTTTTTTTTACTGATGGGAGGAAGAAGGACAGGCTCCACTTTTGTCCCTTTCCGAAGTAATTTGAGCTTAATTGGTGAAACTCTTTGGGGTGAAACAAGGCAGCAGTCTGTGTATTGCTCATTTTCTTGCCTGGGATCATGTGCAGGACTTTAGAGAGGCATTACACAGCTGCTCTGTGTCAGGAATCCTGAGAACTCCTCACACTGCAAATGCCAAGAGAGTCCAGAAAGTATTTAGGAGCACAAAAGAGTAATTGCCTTGCTTTTATATATATATATATTTGTTTGTTTGGTTGGTTGGTTGGTTTTTTTTGTTTTGTTTTTTTTTTTGTTTATATTTTTTTGGTTTGATTTATTTAGATTGTCAAAAGTAGCTGGTGCTGGGCATTTGTCCTCCATCAATAAAGATGGTGTTCATATGGACTCAGAACTACTCTGGAGGTGTTAGAACTGGAAACATGCAGTGTTCATAAATTATTGCATTATAGGCACACAAACAGATCCATTAAAAGGATTGTTTCTTGTCATATGTTGGTCTTATACCAAATGAAAACCCTGCTCTGACTGGTAAACCTTTGGAAAAGTTTCACTCCTGAGAAAGGACTCACCACAACACAGTGAACATCAAAGCAATTAGGATTCAACAGAAGAGATTTAAAATAGATCTGTCCCATTTTGTCCCATTTTTGATAAATTTGCAAGAGAAGGGGAAAATCTCCTTAGGAGAAAATAATGAGAATGAGTGCTCTGTGAGGCAAGGTTTTAAGAAGCTGCTGGTCATGACTCATGATGCCAGTAGCAGTATTGTCCCTTGTATTGTGTGTAATCATGGTATTTGGGACTGAGGATCAAGAAAAAGTGTGCTATCCAAATATATATATGCGGTTTTATGCATTCTTCCTATGCATCTAGAGTCATTCTACCTCCCTTTCTATCCCCTTTAGAGGTCACTACATAGGCACTATAGCGAAAGTCATGTGGGGCTTTTTCTTTCCTCTACAGATATGTAAGGAATTCTGGTAACATAATTTTTTGCACCATTAAAGATAATAGTTTTTCATTGCCATTAAAGCTAATAGGTTTTTATTACCCTTTCCACTGATGTCAGCATTTTAGTGTCATACATTTCTATTTACTTTTTCTGTGTACCCTGTGTTGCAGTGGTGTGGGCTGGAGGATTGATGCCGTGATCACACGCTTGGAATCTGCTGCTGGTGGAGAAGGGGCAGCAAGCTCTGCAGCCACAGACTCCAGTGTAACACAAATATCAGGAGTGGCAAAGAAGAGAAATCACAGAGTTATCACAGCATGTCCTGTGGGGAATTTATGGTACAAAGGACAGCCTGAGTTTCCCAATTAGGTTTCTGCATGTGCTTTGTGCTCCCTAACTCTTCCTGTTGACTGAGAGCACAGGACTCTGTGCCCTGATGTTCCAAAGCCCTGTGAAACCTGATGTTCCAAAGTTGTGGGGAAATTAAATGAGCAATTTTGACACTGGGTGGGTGGCTATAAATAGAACAAAAATGCTCTTAGTAAGTAGTGTTCTATAAGTGGCTCAAATGACTGCTATATGAAGGTCAATTTGAAGAAATCTGGTTAAACCTGTATTAGCAACTGTGGAAATCTAAGCAGATATTTCAAACACTGTCCCCCTTTTCCTTTCTGTCTACAAAGTCTGTGAAGTCTAATCCAAAAAAAGGAGGAATAGGGTACCTAATGTACCTCATGTGGGAGAAAAAAAGGCATCTTTTTATCTCTATTTTATAAGCAATTCATAAGCAGAAAATGATGCGAAATTTAATTAGGAGAAATGATATTTTCTTTTATGCTGGAAACACATGAATTTCTTCCTATAGTAAAATCTTTGAAAATCTGGTGAATATTTTACAATATGTCACTGACAAAAAGAATCTGGCTTCATATTGCTACAATAATTTTTGGGTTTTAGAAAACTATTTAAAGGAACTTCCCTCAAGGGCTGTTAATCACTGAAATAACTATAAGCACAGTTCTAATGAATCAAGAACATATTTCATAGCTTTATTATTTTCTTTAAAATTTTGTTGTATACAAAAGTCTGAAAAAGCAGTTATGAAATCTAAATTGATTGTAACTCTTAAAAAAAAAAACCCAGACAATCAGATATACATTTGCAATTTAAAATCAGGATGGTTTTATGGAAGATCAAGCTTGTTTTCTGCTTTTGAAAGAAGATAGGGAGAATTGCATTCCTTTGATTGCATAGCTGTGATATGCTAACAATGATTGCTGGAATTTTCAGAAAACTTCATAATGATAATTCATTTACAGTTGGACATTTGACTGCATACTCCATGTCTCTTTAACAATGCTTTTTCTGGGGCTACAAATCCTTGACTTCTGTGTCTTCAACAGAATAAAGTGAGCTGGGTTCTTAGGAAGACTTGTCCAAAAGTCCCATGTCACACATAACCGAAATTATTTAGAATTTTGACCTAATTCCATCTGTATTATCCAACATCTGGTAAGCTGTTGTGATGACACCACTTTTTTCCATCCTTCACTCTTTATACAGCCACACAATTTCCTTAGTTTTTTTTTTTTTTTTCTCTTATTTACCCAGGAGAAGCTGGTGAAACAGGTTGGGTGATTTGCTCATTTGCACTGCACGAAGCACAGGCAGGTCCTGGGCTGTGCTTCCAGGCTGCACAACAGGCAGATGGAGCAGGTACATGAGACAATATCAAAGCATTAAAAGATGACAAATTGGGATTCTTCAGCCTGGGAAAGGCAAGGCTTTGGGGTGACCTAATTGTGCCTTCCAGTACCTTGATGGGATCCTAGAAGAAAGATGGAGAGAGACAATTGAGAGAGACAATTTGTGAGGATATGTAGTGACAGGACAAGGGGGAATGACTTCAGATTGAAAGAGAATAGGTTTAGGTGAGATGATATTATGAAGGAATTCTTACGGGGTTTTTTTCTTCTTTTTGTTTTTTTGTTTTGTAGAACACTGTGTTTTGCTTATTTTTTTTTTCCTAATTATTGGCAGTTTAGGTACGAGGTATAAGATTGTAAAGAATTTGGGGCCAAAACTTCCCCATTGTATGCAATTGAAGATCATTCAGCACCCATTGTCATGAATAATACCACAATAAATATAGCATAGAAATGCAACAGCACTGATGATCCTGCTGAGATCAGGGGTATTTCACACAGACATCTTTTCTTTCTCTTTATTCAAATGACAAAAGCTAATTTTAAAGAGAAAAACTTTACAGAATTCCAAGTGAATAATAAATAAACTGAAAAATGATGGTGTTATTTTCTGGTAGTACTGAGCAGTATCAAACAGTAAGTATCAGCTGGAATGAATCTCAGTAGAAGTTGTTTTTTAAAGTGCAATAAAATTCTAATATCCTCTGAAAGGTTATTATCCAAGTAAAGAAGGCATTTATGTACAAAGCTATGCCAATTTGTCTCGTCAAGATGGGGCTTTTCACGACACCAAATGTGAACTAATTCTTTTTTCACTTACCTTGTAAGTAGCTTTATTCCAATACTACTGAAGTCAATGACAGGGCTGCCATTAAATTCTTTTCATATAATAGCACGGAACTAATGGTAAAAAGGCCATGAGGTGGCAATTCCAGCTGGCAGCATTTACAAAGGAGACTTTATGAGCAAGCTGGATAAATTCAAAGCCAAAGTGCTGTAGAAGGTGACAAATTCTCAATCACCAGAATAGATTTACAGGAAAAAAATGTAACAAATTAAAGAACTGACAGAAGGTTGTATTAGTACTGTTACATTTAATTGGTGGAATGTAGCAGAATTATGGAGTTTATAGAAACCAATTAAAGTATAAACATTAAGAATGGCTGTATTGAATGGCTAGAAACAATTGCTAGGAATTTCCTGAGGTTGTGTTCTTCACAGAGATGTTTTAATTGTTAAAGATAATGGTCTGAAAGGCAAATAGCTTATTTTATTACTTTCTGCTATTTCTGCAGCTACACACTTATCTCTCTAAATATGGTTATTATAACTCTTCTGAAGTTGTTCAGCATTATTTAATTACCTTGTACATTCTTTTTGTGGGCAATATGGACATTCACCTGCCACCAGAACTTCACTTGTCTTACTGTGGCAAGCTCATAGAGAAGTAGTGTCATCCATAGAAGATGCTTGTAGAGTAGTTCTGGATCAATCTGCTCCTAGGAGCCAGTGATATGGAACTGAAGGGAAAAAAAGCTGGGGATTGGGTTAGTATCAGTAAATCCAGCATTTCTGTTACAGAGTGAAATGCCATACCAAATCACAGTAGGGAGGTTGGAACTGGGTGATCTTTAGGGTCCCTTTTAACCCAAACCATTCTGTGATTCTGCGAAATGAGTCTCTGCTGGGGATTCAAATATATTTGTACCTGGACCTCTGTCTATCCTCATACTTCAGCTCCCCACTTGAAAATCAGGAATAGGAATGTTCCTCTTCACAAGCATGAATTGATCTCAAAAGCATATACAGAGGACAAATATTTAAAAGATGGGATTCATTTATATGACCCACATAGTGTCTAGCTAGAGTGGTAAACATTGTCAAAATTTCTTTTCAAGCATGAAGATCCCAAGGAAGCAGCTCCTGTGCAGTATTTAGAGTTCTGATGTCCTAGACTGGAAAAAAGACAGGTGAGGGAGACATACAATAAAAATATTTAAGCAACACAATTCTAGAATTTAGGAAATGTGTAAAAAATTAATAAAAAGCTATACATAGCCTCTTCAAATTAAAAATTTTACTCTTTCCTCCTTAAAATAATTATATGCAACAAAAACTAGAAAAATTTGGCAAATTTTCTGTAGCATCTATTTGTACTCATTATTTCCTGTGTAGTTATATCTCCCTGTGATTTTGTTTTATATAAATCACTTTGAGTTCCACCTGGCAATCCTCATTCTTCTGTGTGAATGTTGGAAAAATTTCCTGATCCTGCTGTTCTGGCTCTGGTGGCATTTTCATTCTTTATTCAAGTTTCTCACTATTCAGGTCTGCCTCCAGGTAAACAAGTCTTTTTTTTTGCAGTCTCCCTATGCATGAGAATTTTCCCATGCCCTTAATCAGATTTAACTAAGCCCTTAATTGCCTCATTAAGGTTGGTCAGATTTTCTAAAACGATCACTTAGATGACATAGAGTGGTCATAATCTGGCTGCAAATTCCCTGTGGCTTAGAGGGACTGATGGCTGGGCAGAATCTGACAGCTTTGAGTTTTCCCCTTCTCGCCAGTGGGGTTGATTTACTGCAGGGGAATGACAGAATCTGGAACCCAAGGCTGGGAAGGAGAATGGCCCTGAGGGTTTCAGCCACTGGTAGGATGAAGTGTGGCATGAATGCCTCTGTGGTCGTGTTTCTTTGTGGCAGTAAAATTTGACCACAGAAGTTTGGGTAATAATTTATGTGTCGCAAGTGGGTAAGATATTTTTAAGTGTCACACTCTGAAAATCCCAATGGCCATGCTATTTATGGCAGGTTCTGTTTTTATCAATAGATCATTTGTGACATGTGACAAAAAAAGAAAGAGAGCCTGGGGCAAAATAGATTTTAGCTAGGTCTGAATTAGATTTTATAGGTCAGCTACTCTCAGTTAATTCAATACCATCTGATTGCTAAAAAGGTATTTAATGAGGCTTAATTAGAAGGCTTGTCTTTTATTGTCATTTGATGCAGAGGAATTTACACGAGTTCAGGGTTTGGCAGTAGGTTTTTCTCTTAGCAGTTCTTGGGTCTCAGTCTAACAAAAGCCAATGAATGATCCCATCTGCTCCCAGGCTTTCTAGCTGATACTTGTAGTGCAAGCAGCATAAGGAGCAGCTTTACAGAATGTGTGACCACCGCACAGAAAGTCTCAACCTTAAATTGCTTGCTAGCTTGATAAACAGAGAAATAAAGCAGTAAATTCCATATTAAGCTGCAACTTGAATTTCGTATTTCAAGGGAATAGGAATTTTATGGGAAATTTTACTTTTAGAAAGTATTCAGTGTATCCTATCTCATTCTAACGGTCAATTAATGTCATAATTTCTTCTTGGTATTGATTCTTTCCTCAAACTTTTTGTAAAAACTTTTCCTGCTTACCATGACAAATTTCACTCTATTTATATTATTGTGCTGTAGGTCCTAAAAAATGTTGTAGATATGAAAACAGAAACAGATTTAAAAAAAAAAAAAAGTAGATCAGGATGTAATAATTAAAGAAAAATCACAACATTTTAAATTACTTTGAAAATACTTAAGGTATATTAATCCCTGATAATTTGGGGAAAAGTTTCTTAGAAAAAAGGCAATGCCATCAAATGAAGAAACATTTTGAAAATATAATTTAAAAAAAAAATCCTCCAGCATTTTCAGTGTTTTTTTTTAAAAGAAAAAGTGTCTGAAGCTTACAAAATGTTTTCTACTGACCAGATGGAAGCAGTTTTGTGATCAGACTCCTAAGAGGCTGTTGAACTGTCTCTGAGGTACAGCCAGTTTTGAACACCAATATTCTGTGATCTCTCAGTGGTATATACACAACCAGCCACTGTGCAAGCCTCAAATAACCCAATGCACATAAGTGTCTGGACTAAACTGATATTGGAAATACTAAGGCACAACAGATTTAACTGACAGAGAAAAAAAGAGGGAAGATGTTGAAATGACAATGAATTAACTGGTCTGAATAATAGTAAATGTATCTTCATCAAGCTCACAGATATGCTTCTCTCACAGTTGAATGCTATTAAATTCTATACAACAGCTTTGTTAAATTTAAATTAAATGCTAATTTAACACATCTAAAGGCATTATCACGTTTTGTTCTGAGCTGTTTTTCTAATGACTTCAAATCATGTGTGATGTATTCATGGCAAACTTCTGTAGCTGTGTGCTGGAGAATTTGTGTGGGTTTTATTAAATAAGTTATATCCTACTGTCAACCCTTTACAATAAGAAAAAAAAGTCATGAGAGTCAGTGAAGCACAAACTGAAGGCACAACGCAGGAAGTGGTTCAGACAAAATACATAGAAATCTAATGACCAAATGAGGGGGAAATAAGATAATAATGAAGAAGATGCAATTAAGAGGAGAAATTTCAAGTTACACTTTCAGCCATCAAAATCCTTCCTGTTGAAATGCTAGATAGGTCCTATTGTAGTCATAGAATATTTAGAAGAAAAGGTGCCTTTCTAGTTCAATGAAATTAGTATATCTTTCTTTTCAATACAACATGCTGCTTGAAAAACTAACCTTTAACTAATGTGCTAATGCCACTTCCAATCGATGTACCTATTTAAAATGAACAATGCTAGTGACAGAATAATAAAAACAATTAAGATGAACTTGTCAAAATTAATAAAAGACTATGCATCTTCATCAGATGCAATCTTCATCAGATTGCATCTTCAACAGCAAAGGCTATTAGAATCAAATATTCTCCATAAGAAGACTTAGCACTGTTTGTGTGTGGCTTCAAAAAGATGCACACATCCCAGTGTCGTCTTTCAAAAGCTAAGTGATCTGAGTAGATCCCAAAATCCCAGAATTTCCTTCTGGTAACTCATTTTCTCGAAGTTTTTCCTTTCTCTGATGTTTCTAGTAAGAGGTGCTCCCAGCAGCCCTCAGGAAGTCAAGACTCCTCCTTTGGATGCCAGGAGTTACACCCATTCAGCTAAGCAGCTCTGGGCTTTCAGATGTGGATGGACTTTGTAGATACACCCTCAGATTTGTTCAATACTCCATGAAAATTCTCTGTTCACGAGGAAAATGAAAGGACTTGATGTAATGTGCCACACACTGTTCCACAGAAAACATAGCTCAGTAAATTTAGCTTCCTGTCGAATTTCCTCACACACTATTATATCCACCTTCACAATTAGCGCCCTCTTTGACCTTATTCATTACCACCATCTCTTAAATCCCGCTATACTTGAAATCTTCTGCCTCACCCTTGCTCTGGACCTCTCTTATGGACATTCTTAAATTATTCTTGTGCAACTTGTCAAATAAACCAGGCATCCTGGATCGTACCACCAGCAGCATCTTCTCTCTATGTTTGTATCATTTTTTCTTATGGCAAGAGAAAAACTGCCATTTTAATCATGGTATATATTTTTTATTTTATTTTTAATAAAAATCTGGAGTCATTATGCTAGTATTTGCTAAAAAAACAAAGGTTGTAGTGCATAAATTTAAGGATAAGCTGAGTTGCTGTGTTTTGCAGAGAGCTTGCATAAACATTCTGGATTTAGTCAATAATTTACCTATACTTTGCTATAGAACAGATTTGCTGTGTCTCTCCCATACACTGAATTAAAGAGAAGATGCTAATCTCAGTAATGTATCTTGAGATCTTCCTGTCTTCCATGTGCTCTGCCTAAGCCTCTGCAGTATTACAAGTAAGTCTTTGGAGTGCTTTCTGACAGTGATAGTACATTGCTGTTATTTTCAGAACTATATTGGATGCTACATAATTACTACTGTGAGCTCTGCGCTACCAGAAGCCTTCATTAATCACAAATATTTTGCTCCTCTAGTTATGGTTCTTCCTTCCCTTGTTCCACTGACTTCCGCCTTCTTTCTTATTTTATTTAAATCTCTGGCCCAGAGCAGCTATAAAGGGTAGACATTTATGGGAAAAACAAAGAACAGCAAATTCTATGCTGGGCAATGTAGGCAGTCATTTGTTTGTTTGCATGCTGAGAAACCTGCCAAAAGTACCAGAACATCTCTCTAGTGAATAATGTAATAAATTAGATTTCATCACCATGTAATCACAGGTCCATGAGAACTGGGTATAAAAATCTTTCTTCAAATATTTCCTCAATGGAGCCCATTGTGATGTACGCACAGGCTCTGTTTGAAAATGTACTCCCTTGTTACATATCTGTGTTTGCTTTTCAAAGAAAACCAATCTTTTTTACCTCAAAAACTGCATGGATGCTCTGTGTGTTACTAGCTAATAAAAATGTGTAAAGAAGAGTTGACTGCAGAGATGGGGCTTATTTGTAAGCATCTGCTACATTTATATTTTCTAAATATGTCCATTTGAGTAGGGAGATCCACAATTTATCTGAAATAAAACAAGACCAAAATAAGACATTGCAAATATTCTGATTTCCTTTCAAAAATTACATCTTTTTAAGGCATGAAAATATAAATAAAAAAATGAAGAGGGCTGGAAATGTCCAAAAAGAAGCAATGCAGCTGATACGGTGTTTAAGCCTGGCCTCTGTTGTGTTTATTGACATGATTTCATCTTTAGGTGCACAAATCAGCTGCTGGAGGGCCAGAGGTGCTGGGATGGGTGAGTTGGTGAAAGGACAGGGGTCTAACCCTGCTGAGGAGCCTGGGGAGCACTGCAAACAGAGAGAGTGGCCAGCAGGATGTGAATTGAGTCCTGATCCCAAGAGCTGTGTCACAACTGGGAGGGTTTGAAAGTGCTCAACCAAGGAAGGTACCTGGGGGTTCACTGGTGTCCTTTCTCCTCCACCTCTCCATTTGGAGTGAGATCATCAAGGTGATCATTTTTAAGTGGTTTTCAATACACAGCAATAAAATATAGGTCCATATTTTATTTTTGTGGTAGCAAAGAGCCGTCAAGAATGCACGGAAATGGATAAAATCACAGGAAGGACATCCTGTCCTAGAAAATGTTCTGCTTGACAAAGGCTCCCTTTCATTTTGTGGCCTCAACCAGCACAAACTGCAGGCCATGCTTACATCTCAGGGGTGTATGGACACTCTGGTCTCTGGTGGGTTCCTTTAAGTTGCAGAACTAGGGTTGGTTTGGTGCTTGGGGGTTTTTTTGAATGGTGGTGATGTTCATTTTTATATGCAGACAGCCTGCTAAGCCTCAGAACCCTGCTTTATTGTTTTAAATATATCCTTATATCCTTAGCCTTCTTTCCCCTCTTTAATTAAGTGATAACTACAGCTTTGTGATAAAGGCTTTTTACTTCTGATAGGGTCTTTTATTAACAGTTTAAAACCAGTTTTTTTCCTTTTCCTTAAATATAGTCTTGAAATTTTTTATACATTTACCATGAGCTTCACAGTAACGGTATCTTTTAATAGTCATTCTGTCATGGAGAAGTGTTTTTACCTTTTTAGCTGTTCCTTTTTGTTTGCTCTCAGAAAGTTGCTTCCTTTTCATAAAATTCCCTCCTTGGAACTGAGTATTACTTAGGTTGATTTGTGTGTGTGGCTTCCTCATACCTCCAAAGACACTGAAATCAATTTTGAATTGAAGAGTTGCTCTTATTTTATTTTGAAAATTGGTCTTCAGTAACTGCAGCTTCTGCTGTGTCCAATATGCTGCCAAGGGAGTAATGAAGAATTGCTTTTGTCCTTCTGCATTCTCCTTTTTATCAAAAAAATTGAATATCTGCTGAATTTCAGACGCTTCCTTTCTGCTGTCTCCCAGGCTGTTGAGGTCCCCCTGAAGGTTGCACAGCCCTGTGGGCTGCCAGCCACCCCTCCCAGCTTTGAGACATGGCCACATTTGCTCAGGAGGCATCAGCCCCCTCATCCAGGTCATTGGTGGATAAGTTGAACAATACTGGACACGGTTTAATATTAAAAATCTGATCTAGTCTTTGTTTAGAGTCTGAAAATTTTGCTTCCAGTCTTTCATTTTATATAGGAAAGAGCATGCAGAAAAACACTTTTTTGTAAGATGTACAAGTCACTAATAACACAGAAAATCTGTGTTTTCTTTAAAAAATAATCCAGGAATTTCCTTTTAAATTTGGGAATTAATATTTTATGTGATTAGAATTAACTTTGGGAACATTTATCTCATCATGTTTGAATATTCAAGTCTATGATGTATTTTGGGCTAATTTTGGGTAGACTCATTAGGGAAAAAAGGTGTTGTCATTAATAGTAATTTGCAAGAACTTTTGTTGAAGATTAAGTTCCCTTTCAGACTAGATATCTTACAAGTCAGTGACAAATATAGTAAGAAGCTTACATGGAGAAGGTGTAAAATCTCAGGCTTGAGTTAGTAAGAAGTTGTACCTTTATTAGCTTTTCATTTTCCAATATTCATTATCATTTTTATCCCAATACAATCAACTTTGATGACACTACTTTCCTTTTTAGTACATTTTTAGAAGAGATCAGGTGATAAAAAGGGTCTTAGTATTCAATTAAAATATTCTGTACTCTCTTTCCAGTATCTCCCTGGTCTAACACTGAACATCCAGCAGAATCCATTTTTCAGAAACAGGGATGTCACTTTGATATCAGTGCAAAACACTTTTGATTGGAAATAGGAGCTTTAGTTTTCCAGTCCTACTTTTGGGCTGTGTTGCACCAGAGTTTTCAGTGAGAGAAAGAGCTTGGGTTAACCTCTTGATCAGCTGAACACTTTTGTTTCACTGCAGTNTTTTTTTTTTTTTTTTTTTTTTTCACTCTCTTGTGGGGAAATAGGAGCTGAGGATTTTCTTTTACCAAAGGACAGCAGCTTTGACCAACATTTCATACATGTTTATGATGGAAATTACGAATATTTGAGATCAGGTTGGGAATACTAAAAAAAGTACTATGTTTTTTTTTCCTTTTAAAAACATGATGTTTTCAAAATTAATTTGAACATATTTTGCTTGGCATAGAATGTGATTATGTTTAGATTGCTCATTTTCAAAAGTATGACTTTCACTTTAAAGAAATTGAGAATTAACATGTAATTTTTTCTCCAACTATTTCTAATGACTAATGCAGTTAATATTACCTTGCATACCATTCATCATTTTAGGATGAATGCTATTAACTGAAAAGGATTTTTTTTTTTACATAATACAACATAAATAAGAAGTAATTAATAATTTGCATAGTAAATATCAAAAAATAAGTACATCCAAATTAATGGATGTGTATCCATACACATATTAATGGAAATTATATTGCTTAAAGAAAAGGAGATGTACTCCATCCATTCTGTGTGTATAACTCCTTGGAGTTAGGTCTGATTTTACATTTAAAAACCTGCTCTTAAAATAGGCACAGCTGCTTTGATTAGACA
>PYHW01010359.1:2214705-2242821 GCA_013186435.1 Turdus rufiventris | reverse complement strand
GACCCCAGACCCTTATTATAAACAATCTTAAAAACCTACTTTTTCTCTTTATAATAATCTAACTTACACTCTACTTATTTTGTATGACTTGTAATTCTTCATGTAAGGGTGGTAATTTTTCCCAGGGAGAGAAATCCAAGGCACAGGGGTTTTAGGCACTGTGCCCAGGCTCCTGAGCCCCTGCCAGGGTCTCAAACCACTCAGGGCACCCAGAGGGATGTACTGGGATCCCACAGAGCATCTCCTTGGGAGGAAAGGCTCAGAGACGTGGGACTGCCAGGGCTAGAGAAGGCTCAGGCAGGGAACTCATGAACATGGGCAAATATCTGATGGGAGGTGTAGAGAAGGCAGAGCCACATTCCTTTCAGTTTTGTCCAGTGAGAGACCAGAGACAGAGGGCATAAATTGAAACACAGGATGTTAAAGTTTCACAGAGCTTGATCAAGACTTTACTGCTTTGGAAGTAACAAATTGCTTCAAACAACAGTATTCCATTTTGATTGTTTAAAGATTTCTCAGTCTCTAAAATGACACCTTGATTTATGCCCCTACATTCTCATGGCTTACTGCAAAATATTTATCTAATCAATTGTGAGACTGTCACAGAGGAAAAGTCAAGTGACTATTTAGAATGCAAATTGGTATAAACTAAAAGCTGTAGTGTTTGTGTGTCTGCAGCAGCATTCTGACCCCTTTTGTGTAACTAACATTCAAAGATGCTGAATATTTAATTACATACTGTGCTAAGTGACTGATTACAGTGATTGAGGCCTTTTGATATTGCACATTAATAATATGGGAACATGCAGGATTCAATACTCTGAAGTTTAGTCTAAAACTGATCTCAATATCGTTGCAAGGGTGCAGGGGTTTTTATTATTATTATTATTATTATTCTTTGAAGCATTTGGGTGCAATTCAAAGTGTAGGAACCCGTATTTGTGCTAGGCAGTTCCAAGTATGGCTTTCCAATATTTAGGCTCTTGCAAGTAGAGAAAGTTGTGATTTCTTTTCTGATTGCTTTAGTATTTTGATTTCTCCGTGATTGCTAGCTGTTCTGATTTTATAGCTGTTAACAATAGCTATAAGTGAATGGAACACACCCCTTAAAATGTCTCCCTGAGAAAGCATATCCTCCTCTGCACCAGCCATTCTCTTCCAGTTCACAAAATCTTCAGTCAGGAAGCAAGACTAGCACTTTTCAGAATCCTCAGATCTGAAGACAACTGGAAGAATTCAGACATATTTTTACATCCCTGATAAGACTAAACTGTACTTTAATGGAGATNAAAAAAAAAAAAAAAAAAGGAAGCCATAGAAAACACTTGTAGTAATTTTAAAACTGTTTATACTGTTTTCCTCTGTAATTGTGCAGACTCTTTTTGTCAGGCATTGGAGGAAAAAAAAATCTGGCTTTTGCTATGGCAACACAGAGGACTTAGAAAATGATTTCTCAGCATGGAAGAATGATGATTCCTAAAATAGTGTAGAAGCACTGAAAAAGAGTGAGATTCTCTCCTGTGCCAAGGTCTTTTCAGCTCTGGAATGGGGGTTCTCCCACAGAGCTGGCTGTCATTCTCTCATCAGTAAACTTCTTTAAATGTACAGTAATTTAGAGCAACCTATACACTGCTGTAATTTATGACTGTCTGGCTATTGTCTGCAAGGACCCCTGGATGTATTGGGAGCTGTCAGAGCACAACAACGCTTTTCCCAACTTTAATGCATCTCCAGCCTTGAAATGAGGGGGAGGGATAAATAGCAGAGGATGAGGATCCTCTCACTTTGCACTACCGGTTAGCTCCAAATAGCTGAGAGAAGTCTTGTGTAAATTAATCTTTTTATCTTGATTTAGGTACTTTATACTTTTCAGAGAACTTTCTGTGCAGGTAGAAAATTGATCACAAACTGCTTTAGGAGGTGGCTGCTTTGCTTCATTAATCCAAGCAGCCAATAATTTGTGAACAAAACAATGTCACAAGTCTGTGAGGTGATGTTTAGTAATATAACATTGGGGTTGCCACCTCTGAAGGTGAATAAATCTGGAGGAAAGAAGAGCTGGCAGCAAAGTTCAAGCTAATTACTTCAATGATTTTAAAAATGACTGTGGAAGAACTCTAAGTGATATTTCTAGTTAATTAGAATGAACAAAAACCTTGTGCCATAATTTTTTCTATTGTTGACATGTTCATTCCTTCACCAAAAAATTAGAATAAAAATCCCCCAAATATCCAAAGAGTTTCTTTTAATGCAAAACACAAGTACCAAGGAGTTTTTTGTAAGGATTAGTGTCCTCTGCTAGCTTCTGTGAGCACCATAGAGGACTTTCAACATTTGGAACCAAAATCATGAAGCAGCCACTTGCAGGATATCTGCGTCTTCTGGTCTCTAAACTAGTTTTTCCCTTCATTCTTTTATACAGTAAATCTTGCACAGCAAAATGGTCACACACGGGAGGTAATAAAAGCTAATATATTGAGACAATAAAATCTATTTCATATTTCCCTTGAGTGCACTGGTTCTAATCTTGTCCTTCTGCAATCTCACGTTGGGCAATGCTGTCTCAGAGCTTTCTCAGTCTGCAGGCCAAATGTAGAGTGCTCTTCAGCAAAACTCACATCACAGGCTGACATGAGTTTAAAGGCAATAATTTCTCCTGACATTCATTAATTTCTGTTTCTAGCCCAACATGCCTAAGAGAAAAATGGTGTCTCATAGCCAAATTTAATCTTAAGATACTGTGAGTGTTCCTTATTGGGAGAACTTCTTGTTATTTGTTTCTGAGATCAAAGACTCATCAGCTGTCTGCCTAGAACCCCACAGACTTCTGGAAATTAAAACTGTGTGTGTGTCTTGTTTCTCAAAAAGCTGCTTATCAGCCTCATAGGCAAATGCAAATATTTAAAGGCGTCCACTGACCCATTCATTTAAATGATACACTGAGGTTTTTGTGTTCACAGTGATGTTACTCTGATGTACATGAATAAAGATCCTTCGCCTACAAGAAGGTTTACTCAATATGTTTTTGGAGCTGCTAGGTTCTGCTCTGCCTTTTCTCTGTGTCTGTGCCAATATTATCTGAAATTACTCAGACCTGCACCTACTGTACCTATAACTCACCCAACAGTTGACATAACCCACAGAATTATCATTATTCAAACCCAGGGACTCAATCAACGGCTTTCAGCCTCCATTTTTAAATGAATGAATGCTTCATTCTGTGGTAAGAGCCTCCCTCTGAACAAATCTTTCCAAATACACATATCCCATGTAGAGCTTACAAGTCCTTCTGTTCTCACACAGCTCAGCTATATGAGCTTTTTGTGTTAACAGCTTTCTGTGCTCTGCAAACAATTATATGAAGTATACTTGAGAGGGTTAGGATGGGTCTGCCAGTTTTATGCTTTGATAAGGGTTGTGATTAGTTTTCTTCTTTACTGCTTGTGTTAGAATTTTCCCTTGAATAGTTGCAGCTGTTTTGCCATCAAAGGTGCCAGGGTATTTTATTCACTTTTTAGTAAAGTAATCTCCACACACATAAATTGCTTTATGCTATTATCACTAAAATGCTACAAACAAAATTGTTTGTAGGCAAGATTGTGGCTATCAGTAAAAGTCAGCATTTTAAAAACCGCTTACCATTGGGGATGTGTGTGTGCTGTGTATTTCTTCTCCATCTCTTAACAGTTTGCCGGTCTATTTCTATTTTATAGGGTGTGAATGTGAAATACATCCATTGCTATGAACACAGGGTCAGTTCTCCCTCTGTAGTCTCTCCTAAACCAGAATTTATTAATCCATTTGTCCTTTGTCTTCAGGGTGGTTCTTGTACTATCAGCCCTGAAGCACCAGACTACCACAGGATTCTCTACATATATATATATATATGTATATATATATATACATAGATATGTGGGTGGGTGGGTGTATTTTGAATATTTTCCTTCCCCTGGCTTGTTCTCTTACCCTTTTCTTTTCATGTAAACGGGACACTTATGATCTCATACCCTTTGGAATTGGGATTAAATCTGCTTCATTTCATGAACCAAAGCTGCTTTTCCTTGTTGCTTATCACCAGCCATGTTGTATTCTTGCACTCAAATTGCTTATCCATGGGGAGGTAATTCATTGCATGTAACATGCATTGCTGTGCTAACTTCAATGGTGGCGTCTGCACTTAGCTCTAAGGACATTTAGATCTGCCCTCACATATAAATGGATGATTTTGTAGTCATGGAAATATTTACAGCCTTGGCACGCCAAGATCTTATCTCTGTGTCTCACATGCTTGCACCCAGAATGTATGAGATTTTGAACAACAGACACAATACAAATCTTGTAACTAATTCAGTGAACTGAATGAAGTCACCTGTGTAACTAACTGTGAAACAATAATAAAAGAAAAGCCTCTGCAGCCCAAAGACCTTACTAAGCACGTTCCATTGGAGACCAATGACTCTGTTACATCAGGAGTTAATGGAAAACAGTATTTTACAAACGTGAGCATCCAAACAAGGAAGTATTTGAGCATTTGTAATGTGGATAGTCCATGTGTAGGTGGTTCTGGGAGAAAATTCTTCTTATGTGAAAGCACGGGCTATGGGGAAAGGGAATACGTCAACATTTTGGAATGCAAATGTATTATTTTAACCTCAGAGAGATGGCTGCTCACACAATTTCCTGCAGCCTTCTCTCACCCCTTCTCTCTGCATCTGAGGCTGTGATGCTTTTCTCCTGGTGCTAGATCAAAAAAAAAAATTCCATTCTTTATGCTGATGAATCTAGGCTGTAATTTACCACACCTCTTAGGATGTTGATGGAGGCTCTCAGCTGGGGACTTCATTAGGAAGAAATTAATTTAAAAACAAAGGACAATTCAACCAGGCCTGTGCAGAGTTTTACTGGGACTCTGTTGCCACAGAGGAGGGGTAGTGAGACTACAAGGGGTAGACTGGAGTTTTGGGTTTGTTGTGCTAGATCCAGCAGGGCTCTCAGTGTAATGGGTCATGACCATTACTGAGTTGAGTGTCAGGCTCCTATGGGCACTGCTGTGAATTTTGGCTTCTAATATAAACCAATTACAGTGCCCTCCACACCAAACATTTATTAAAATCTTTTTCCTCGTGTGAAATGCGTAGCTGTTTTAGAAGAGATCACCTCACTCACACACTCAGCTCTTGGGCATGTTATGTAGGAACTTTCTTTGATGTACTGCTAGCTCTGCTTGGTGAGATGAGGCAATCTTAGCCTGTTGTGGAAGCAGGAATCATCTCAGACTCCCACACAGAAGAAACTGAGTGAAGATGCAGAAAAATGAAGTGGGTTCTTTCCAGCTTTGAATCCATCCTAAACACAGACATTTAAGGCTAATAAGATCTGGAAAAACCCAAAAACTGTGGCTCTCAGCTGGACCATTAGGAATATCTACAATTAGGAAAATAAATAGAATATGTATTTTTACTCATAAAGATGTCAGTATATACAATTTTGAATAGGAATATGAACACTAGAAATACGTTTCCTGTACAAGCAAAAAGCTCTGTCAGAAGTCAGGGACTTGTACTTAAAACAAATACTGAATGACTGTGTGACCACCATATGTGTTCACTACTTGAATTTTTATTCTCAATAATGTAATAAATTTTTTTCTGGTATAAACTAATTAAGAAATAAATAAATTAAATATGAACATAACTTACTGCTGACGGAAGGAGAGACACAAAATAACACAGTTGCATAAGCATAATTTCATTAGAAAATAAGTCTCATGATCAGTTTTTAGAACTGTTGCTGGATGCTCCTATTAAAAATGCCGCATTTTCTGTCATAGATTTTGTGCCTTTATGACTAGATAGAGCATAAGAGAAAACTTCTGCTTATTTATAGCAGTCCTAAACCATTCCAGAGAATTAAGGGCTAACGATTCCTGATGGTTGGAAACCAGGTTATCTATTTCAAAATAGGTTAAGAAATATAGATGCATGACTCTGAATTTTGGTTTCCCACCCCTGGAATTTTCACATGGTTACTTTTTCCCATTCTGTCAAATGCAAGCATTTGGAAACTCTGACTTTTTGTTCTGTGCTGAAGCTCATAAATGGCACTGTGATTGATGGAAGTTTGGTGCTACTGGTTTCTCCTGGCTCTTGGATCAGATTTATGGACAGATCTTTAGAGATCAAGATAGAAAAATTATAGCTAATTTTTACTGGGTCAAGAAAATATCTTGAAGCCCTCATCCTTGCTCTGGGAAGGTTGGGGTTTTTTTTTTGGGGTTGTTTTTTTTTTTGTTTTTGGTTTTTTTTTGTTTTTTTGGTTTTTTTTTTGTTTTTTTGTTTTTGTTTTTTTTTGTTTTTGTTTTTTTTTTGTTAAGCTATTGAAATGTTATCATGTCTACCTTTCGAGCTTATGTTTTAGAAAACCATCTTTGGATCTAAACCTATAAACAAACTAATAAAGAAATGCCTCAGTGAAGCAATCAGAAAAACATTTAGAGGTGGTACTTTCAGGAAGATTAGTTTCCTTGGTATTTCCTCTGAAAGTCAAATTCTTACATCCAGGAAAAGTACTGACAAAGAAAGCACCTCAGAAATGTCTATCTGAGGGGTATGAACACCTCAGAAATGGACGGGAGAGGAGAAAATGCCACGTTACAGTTATCAATAGAGTCCTCTCTTACCTGGTAGCACACAGTGTTTTTACTAGAAAAATATATAATGAAAGGATATGAGCTATGATTTGAAAAGCCCCTCATGCTATTAAAAAGAAAGGACAATGGTATTTTTATGATCTTCAAAAACTAAGTTATAATGACACATGAAAGGCTTGAATGACTGCAACAAAGGGTGATCTGCTGAAATGTTTCATAGAAATATTTTTCCTTAGAAGCATCACTAAATTGATTAACTTATTAAGAAAGCATACATTTTCACTGAAGGAGAAGTGGTTTTTTAATCCTTATTTCTGTCATCTATGTATTCTGGTTGATGTCAACACGTTTTAATCAAAAGAAATTGTTTAACAGCTTGCCTACACAGAATTAAATATCTTGTTGCACTCCAGGTCAACTAACAAATACAAATTGGGCTGGCCATCTTTAATTACACTGGTTTTGGTTTTTAATTTCTCCTGTCAGGCTGCAAGGAATCTATCTTTATAGTCAAAATGCTCAGGGGAATAAAAAGAAATCTGAACCATGGAAATTTAAATGAAAATGAAAGAAGTGAAATGGGATGAGCACTGCCATTTGAAATAAAGTGCTAATAAAACACTCAGGTATTAGCTTCTGAAGAAGATTTTTTATAGAAATCCCTTGAAGCACTGGAAAGAATGGAATAATATTGTAATTGGCATCCCTGACCTGTTTCATGTATACTGCAAAAAGTTTTTGTCTCTGGCTTAAAAAGTTCATGATAAAACAGAGCTCCCAGAATTCCTTGGTCTTTAGCTTTGAAGGTCTAAAGTATGGATTTTTTCATTATACTATAATGAAAAATAAACTGGTTTAGCCATGATACAGAGAGCATAATCATCAGGTGTTCTTTCCTGCATACTCTTGGATAATATTTTTTGCAATAGCTTTGATGAGGATTTTACTTAGCAGACTGTGATAATGTGACCTTTAAAGCTATGCTATGTTATAACCATGTGTACAGTGCCCTGTAACCAAATCTAAAGCTCATGCATTGTGTGTTTGGGTGTCATTTTTCAAAACACTTTTATTGTTCATCTGGGCCTGGAAACTGTTAAAACCAAATCAAGCATTCATTCCTGCAAAAGAGGCAAAAATACAGTCTTATTAGCTGTGACAAAATCAGCAGCAGCTTTAGTATGAGGGGGATTACCAAAGGCAAAACAAATAACGAAAAGTATTCAGGAGCTGAAATGTGTGATTGAGATATTGAAGGTGCTTTGCAATTATTAGGGATTCTTTGCAGGCTGGCACAATGCAGCCTTCTCACATCTCCTAGTGTAATTACAGTGATGAGGAAAAGATTTTCAGGTCAGGTCCTTAATTTAGCTAATTCTGTCTTAATATTCAAGGTTAATACACCAAAAGATTATCATTCTGAGTGCTGGAGGGATTCTTGTGCCTTGCAGTGTTTCACTGCAGCCAGCTTTATTGTGGATGTGTCTAAAATCTTTCTTGCTTTATAACACAACTCTGCCCTGCAGAAATGGATCTAGTATTTTGCTTATTGTTTTCCTTTCTAACCATCACTCTCCAGGTGGCACCTTTGACAGCTGCAAATCATTATTTCTGCACTCTGCATGGGTGGGAGCTCACCAAAGCTGAGCAATGATGTGGGCACAGTGTGCCAGGGTTCCCTTTTCCCAGGGACAAACCTGTGCCCACCCTTGTGCCACACTCGTGTTGACACTGCAAGCCTTTCCCATGGAAGGAGGAAATACAGGTAACAAAAGTGGTAATGATCGAGACATTTCTGAACCCAAAATATACTTTCCTCTTTGTGAAATAACTGTTATTGAACAGTAAAAGCACAGGCTTTTTAACTGCTATTCATCTAAATCTCTTCCCTTTTCCCAGAAATTTGCTCTGACTTGACAAAATGTATGTTTTTTTGAGTAATGGCCTGTATGAACAAACACAAAGGTTAATAGAATTTGAGCATCTTGAAATGTGATTTAATTTGGAAGACTGTAGTCTGTGAATATTAACTACTAACAAATTAAATTATTTAATGACAAATCACATCAGGCAGCCACCTATGTAATATTAATTGGTTTTGTTATTATAACAATTCTTCCAAACAGTAGGATGCAGGCAAACTCTGCATTAATGCTTTGGCTCAAGGTGTTCATTTGTAAATGAACAATTTATCATGTGAAGGAAAAAGGAAATAGCTCCAGGTTTGTGTCAGATTGCCCTGGTGTTAACTGCTGCTCTTTGATGTGACATTGTCTAGAACTATGACCAGTGGCAGTAATACAGGGGAAGAGTGGCCATTCCATTAGTTTGGATGAATTATTAGTGATCCATATCCATAACTTGCATTAATAAAAAATTGATATGTTAGGTATTTGCTTCCAAACTTTAAAAATATAGCCTTTATACTCATATGCCATTTAAAATAAGTACCTAGGCAATATCTTAAAGGGATTTTTTTTGTTTGGTTGGTTGGTTGATTGATTGGTTCTTTTTTCCCTCCTATTTAAAAATAGAGACTTCCAGGGTCTTCTGGAATCAACAGGAGTAATTCTTTTGTTTTCTATTGACTTTATATTAGCTTTTATAGGAATGCATTACTGAACTGCCATGAGGGATATAATTTATGCTGTAGCATGGAATTAACAGTTGGAGGGTTATTCAATAGCCCACCATAAGGGAAAGAGATGGACCCTTAGTCCCATATAAGAGTATATACCAACATTTATGCAGACAGAATCTAGAGAATACCAAGGCAAAAATTTGTCCCCCAGTTCACAAAAATGAGGGCAACAGACTTCAGACTTATTATTTCTGTTGTAAAGCACTAGATTTTAGGATACATTTCTGTTTGAAGTATTTTGTAATTGACTCTTTAATAGAAGAAAAGCTTATTATGAAATGCATTTTGTGTGTATATGGTTAGAGATTAGATGTATTATGACGGTAAAGAACATTCAGTTTCTTCCCCAGAAAACACTGTGTGTGCAGAATATGATGCTTTAACATCTAACAAAGTCAAAGACATAATTTGAATGTCTCTGAATTCAATCAATACTTTGAGTCTGTTAAAAATAGTATTTTTAAATGTTGTTAAATTCATTTTATTGCCAGGCTACATGCCAGGAGATATACTTTGTTAATTTTATTTTTAAAATAATGCTGTATACTTTTGAAACAAGGCACACACTTGCTTTCTTTGACCTTTCATGCTTTTAATAAGCTTCTCTTCTCAGTCAGTCTCTTCTGAGATACTCTTTATATTTTTTACAGATATTAGCTGTCTTAATACAAGAAAACAAAATCCAGCCAGAAACCTCTGCAAGGCCCTGAAGGTTTGTCTTGTCCATGAATTTCACAAATTTAGAACTAGTCTCAGCTGAAAATACACAACACAGGCCAGTACAGTTACAAGGCACCTCATAATAATATCTTCATTGCTCTAACAGAATATTGAGATTCTGTGGAGCAGACATGCCGGGTTCCCTTGACCTGTCAATATGGGATTACAGCTATATCAGTATATTTCACTTCTTTGCCTAGCCTCAAATAAGCAAAGACTTTTTTTTTTCTCCCAAGAGCCATCTGCACAGCACAATAGACTTTCTGCACACTTCTTGCTCAGTTCTTTGACAGCAGCAATTATCTGGTGCCATCATTAAGAAGTCTTCTTCTTCTCAGTGTTCACTGTCCTGTCTCATGCCTCTGTTTTCTGCTTTAGGTAGTTTAAACACATTTAGCTGTCTTTCACAGTTTCCTCACTTTAGCCAGAACAATATGGAAAGTCAGAGAAAAATTCAGCTTCTGTTTTCTCAGTTTTGTCAGTCGTGCTGTTACTCAGTCTAAAGCAGAGTCCTGTCAATGAGAACCACTTCACATTGTAGCCCTGTGACATAAACCTGGAGCTGTTTCCTTTCTGTCTCATAAGATGAATTGCTCATTTGTAAATGAGCACCTAGAGCCAAAATATGAGTCCTGACTTTGACTACATTGCAGTGTTCAGAAAACTTTCCTACTTTCCAATTCACTGCAAGCTTGAAAAATCCTACAGTGTTCACTGATGGTTAACAAAGCCTTTCTAGTCAGCAAGGACACAGTTTACAGAACTGCACAGAATCACTGGGGGAACTGAAGCTCATCTTAATGCTCAAAGGCAAATGAAATAGTCCCATCTGACCTGTGATTTAAGGACTGGGATATTGTTTGGCACAAATGTAGATCAAAACTTAACTTGTTTTGAAGTGTAAAGGTCTACAGTGTCTATCAGTGCAGAATCATGCAGAATGATGCTTTCCTTCTTCCAGCAGTCACAAAGAGCTCAGGAGCAGAATAAGGCAGAGTAGATGATTACAGTCCTCTGAATTTAATTTGTTCTTAAATACTGAGTAGAAAACTGTTGTTGGACCTCCACAATACTGTGGCACTCTGAATCTTACATTTAAATCTGCTACATGCTCATTTATACAGATAAGAACTACTTGTAACAGGGAAACTAACAAGTGCCACAAGATTTTATTGTGGTCTCTAACATATCTCTTTTCAAACCTCAGGTCATAGTGTTTATTCTCTCAAAATAAAGGCTGTTCCATACTTCTGATCATCTTTCTAATTATTTTTCTGTATAGTTCCTCATTCTGCTGTGTTGTTCTTCAAGTTCTTATCAGAATTTCATGCAAAAATCAAAGCAGATGGATCACCAGGCACCTACTATGTTTTCTGATTTGTTCTCAGTTTTTCCTCTAGTATTTAACATAGTTTGCTTTTCTGGACGTATAACAGGGATCTTCAGAGAACTTTCTGAAATTACTCAATCTTTCCTCCTGGTAAAACAATTCAAATTCTATATTTTTAATTGCTGAGGTTGTTATTTTTGATTGCAGCAATCAACACTGCATTTCATCTGATCCCACATAATTTGTATCACCTGGAAAGGTTTTATCTCCCTGTTCACTCTTGTTATGAATTCATAAATCTGTTGAATAGCGTGTGTTTACTGAATGGATGCCACTGGGCCTCTGTGACAGCCATCCTCAGCTGTGAATGCTGTCTCTTTCTCTCTATACTTGTTTCTTAGATTTCAGTGAATTACTGACCTGCAAGAGAACTGTTCTCTTTCACTGTGTGAAAGCTTTCCTTTTTCAAGAACACTGCCACAAGCTCTTTCTAAAAGTCCAAGGACAATGAATTGACCACAGCTACCCAAATGCTTGTTGACTCCTTCAAAGAACTGTAAGAGGTTTTAAAGGAAATATCTTCCACTTACAGAAGCTGCAGGACTTTTCCCCTAATGGCTATCCAAACATCTGCTGTTTTAGTTTTAGCTCAGGTCCTTAGCTATTTACCCAAGCTTGCTTACCTCTATTTCCTTGCCTGCTTGGTGGATCCCTCTCAAAGGCTGAGGTTGCATTTGTTGCTTTCCATTCCCCAGTGGCTGATAAGGGCTTAGCTGACAGCTTTTATGACACCACAGTTAGTACATGTTTTGCCTCCTATTTATGTAGATTCAACTTTTCTGTAAGGACTTGGGCACACAGGAGAGCACAAACCAGCTGTTTAAAAGCTGTGTTTTATTCACCTACTTCACTGAGATGAGACACTATTTTTCCATTACAGTGTAAATCAAAGGCATTATTCAGCCAATGTGACCCTGCCAACAGATCCTGAATATCTTCCAGTCCTTGAGATTTTGTTTAGTACAAATGGATCATATTCAGTATTAGCTGGAAGAAGATCAAATGTAAATATTGACTTCCTGGTGATTAAAAAATAAACAATATATTAGATATCAATAGGGTATTTACCTATCACTTTGTTCACAACAGATAACTGAAACATAATATAATTAATGTATAGGGAAAGTAATATTTTAATCTTTATTTTCATCTGATGTCATAAAGAAAAGATAAGAGGGCTTTATACTACCATTAACATTTTTTTCAGACTAAGCAACTGTCCACAGGGGCCTCCACTTTTATTTTATAACACACACCTTGTCAGAAGGAACAAATGGCATGAATTTTACTAGAAGTATAATTCTCTTCATCAAAAATTTCTTCTTTGTCTGGCAGTAATTCTCAGTTCCTTTTAGGCTGCGCTCACATGACCTGTGTTGGCTCAGTGATTTGAAACCCAGAGAAATTTCAGACCATCTATTTATTCCTTCTAATTCACAACTGTTTGCCTTTTAAACTTTATGCACAGTTGGTGATTGTTAGCTGGTTTTATTTACACTCACAGTGTACTGACCCATCCATTAAAAATCAATCCACTGCAAGAGAGAATTTTTTCCTTTTTATTTTTTTTTATCAGCCTGGTCAAGGTGCTGTTGAAATGACTCAACCATTTTCCTGAAGAGAAATAAGGCTATGATAAAATGAGTTTGCTTTCAGTGGAATGTCTCATGTAGCCACAGCACAGGTGGCAGCAGGAAAACTCAGCCTGAGCTTTCTTGTCTCTGTAGCTGGATACTAACACTTTTCAGGAAAAACTTCACACCACCAGTTACTTGACATCTTGCATTATTTCTTTTACCAAGGGACAAGCTAAGTGTTATGCATATATTTCCAGCAAGCTGATGGGGAAAGAGAACAAGTCTTTTATTTGGTGTGACTTGGCCGTGTCTTTTGCTGGAAATAAAACACTATTTAAATTCTGTTAAATCACACTTAATTTAAGAGAAATCAGAATAACCTGCCTCTAAAACTGCCTGCTGCCAGGAACTATTTTTGATATCAGTATTATTTATACACAACAGATAGTATTTTTAGAAAGTGTCTACTGTGTCATTTAGGATCATGGTGAAGTTGCCAAATTGGGAAATTTTCAAATTGTTCTGGATTATATTCTCAGCTTTTGGAAAATATCTCAGATTTTACAATCCACATATTTCACTCATTCAATATTCTAGAAATAGGTTTCAGTGCATTCCTGCAGGAGACCTGCATGGATGAGGAAGGAGCTTCTGGCAAAACTCAAACTGAAGAACACAGTTTATAGAATGTGGAAAAAAAGGAGAGGCCACTTGAAAGGAATGTAGGAATGTTTTCAGAGTATTCATGGATGCACAGAGGAATGCTAACATCCACTTGGAATTAAATGTGATGAGATTTCAGCGACAACAAGAAGGGTTTCTTCAGGTATATCAGTAACAAAAGGAAGATTAGGGAAAGTGGGCTCGGTGCTGACTGAGGTGGGTGTCCTGGAATGATACCCAGAGGATGGAGGTACTGAATGTGTTCTTTGCTTCACTCTCCAGTGCTAAAGCCAGCCCTCAGGAATCCTAGACCATGCAGGCAAGAGAGAGAGTCTGGAGAAGGGATTGGGCTAGAGATCAAACAGCAGAGTAGAGAGGAAAGTTTAAACTTTCACTTAGAAAGCAAATGCAAACAAAGTCATTCCCTGCAAAAGCACCCCTGTGTAAGCACAGCAGAGGAAAGCTGTTGCAATTTTCTGGTGTGACTATTCAGCCAACACTGAGTTCAGCTGACAGCAACTGAGAGGAACTGATCCTTGTTTCTGGAGACAACAATGGAAACAGAAAGCCTGTTCCTTATGGATGGTGTGAAATTGAAAGCTCTGAAAACTGCCATCAGATCTTCAGTGGATTCTTCTCTCAGACATTTTTATCTGTTTTTCATGGTTCCTTACTAAAGGAAAACTTAAGGTATGATAATTAAAAATTAATCCAAAAGATTTTCCCAGAAAGATAGACACATCAATTTGGTGCCAGAGCTGGATGCACCACGACTGCCAGGTCTTGTCCACATGCACGAAGGTTATAAACTGATGGGAAAATGCAGCACCTCTGGCTCTCTGCAGTGGTGTTTGAATACGTGGTGGTTTACACACCTAGGACACTGTAATTAGTCATTATTAGCATTTCTAATATAATGTATGAATACCATGGATTTTTGCTGCATGGCACTCATCCCAGCACACTGAGCTGCTGATTCCAACCCAACTTCTGCCATTTTTGCAGCATTGACATTGACTGTTTTGTTGTGCCTAAGTAACATTGCTAGTTAGTCTGTGATCCCTTTGCTCATTCCTGCTGACCTCAGTGTTTCAGTTGATGTGACTACCTGTAGCATTCTGGCACAACCTACAGGAGTCAGGGATTTTTTGTTTCTATTTTGTACAACTTACTCAGTAACACATCCACAGCCATTGCATTTACATTAATGACCCTCTGTTAAATCATGAGGGTGTCTTACCCCAAATTTCTTATCAGATCTAGTTCTGGAAGTCATCACCTTTCTTATTTATGGCTTAGGAAGGCTGTGTGATATGAATTTTGGAGGCTGAGCAAATATTCTGAGGCAGAATCACACTGTTGACTTGTTCATATGATCCTTTAGATATCTGTTTTCATTCAAGGGAAGAGGTGGAAGGAAATGGAGATATTTGTTCTGATAAATAGGCTATTTTATATTTTCAACTAGTGATGCTTATTACTTTTAGGCAGATAGTGCAGAGATAAGCAGTCTTCATGCTTACCAATATCTTTTTTCTCCAATAATTCCTCAAATTCTTGTTAATAAGAGGATTCAGTCTGTGCTTGTGCCGTTCAAGAGGGATAGCAACATCGCCTCGAGTTCCCCAGAAATAAAGTGGTAAGGTGAACTAAATGAAGTTGAGGTGTGCTGTACTAGAGTCATCCTGATTGCTTCTTTTTAACTTATTTATTTTTTTAACATACCAGTTAGCATGAAGGGAGAATAACTGAATAATGCAGTTCCTAATTGGCTATAAATAGATAGAAATATGACATATTGCATATTGTGTTATGTTAACATATTGTGACTGTTAATGGTGGTTTACTTGATATAAAATAATTCTATCATCTGTCTGTCCAAATGATCTCACCACAGAGCATGGTAACATTCAGTGTAGTACATGCTTCCCTGAATGTTTTTTTGCATGATAGATAGAGTTGAATGTTAACCAACCCTATTTTCTACGGCTTGGCTTCAAATCTGATCTTTGATTATATACCTCATTTCATCACACTTTTCTTTTCTTTTAGTAATTCAGTGTGGCTTAGTTTAAATGTGCCAAATAAACATGGTTTGCTGGCTACTAAACCTAAATAAATATATTTTCCCCACTTAACAACCTTCACATTTGCAGTTAGCCTTGTGCATAGCGAAACAGAGGCTGTGGAGCATATGTGAGGACTCGGCATTACTGGCAGAAGGAAAGCTTTTTAAATGTGAAGGATACCCACTGGGCACTTCAGAATCTAGGGAAAAAATTGCTATTTCACCTGCTCATTCCCCATATTTACAAATCTTTTATATAAAAATCATCAGCATTTATTCGAAAGCAATTCTGTAGCTGGCTGGTTTTGGCAGATAGACAAAGTATTTTAAAATGTTCAGGCTTAAGAAAACAATTGACACTTGATAATGGATAGTAGCAAAGGGTGCAGTACAAATAGGAAAAGCTGTGATTGGTCACTTTGTTCACCAAAGGATAAATTAATTTACTTACAGGTAATTTGAGTCTGTTCCTCGCCACCACTCTGAATTTTCCAGACTGAAGCAAATCTTACACCTCAACAAAATCAGGTATACACAAGTCTTTAGAGATTTTGATTCATTAACAAAGACATTTCACTTTACAAATGTACCATAAATCTCCTTTGTCAGCTTATATAAAGCTTATTTGAATTATTGTCTTAGTACAAGTTAGGGAAGATTATAACCTTTATATGGATTATTTTATCTTCAAGCACCACCACTGTGCAATTTCCTTGGACTGCATCTGAACCAGAATTACTTGGAGCTCCGGGAAGAGTAAGGGCATTTTAAACTCCCCACTATGAAGGTTCATTTTTTAAAAATGTCTGAAAAATTCATGTTCAGCTACAAACCACCAATCATCCAAGCAGCACCTGGTGGTACCAGGTGAAATTCTGAATAGTTCCTGTGTGAGTGGCCCTAGGTGGACACTGCTCAAGAGTGGCTGTGAACTGTGAGGAGGTTCTGCTGAAAGGACTGGGGCACAGCCTAGCCCTGGGCATTTGGTCAATGGAAAGCATGGCTTAATATTAAAGAAAAAAATGTTTTTAGTGCTCCCAGAGCTCTACTGATTATTCACATCTCATGAACTCAACAAGCTGTAAATAGCAAGCAATCATGCATTATTTGTGAATGGTCACCCTGTAGTTCTGCTTACTGCCACAATACACACAGTTAATATGGAATCATTCCCAGGGAAGCAGCATCACACTCTGTAGGAATGGGATTAAACCTTTTCTTACATGCTTTTACAGATGCATTCTTTACTTTTTAATGTAAACCAGATAAGGAATCTTCATCAAACATTATAAATTGTTTAAATCTCTGTAAAGTAAATCCATTTGATTTCCTGGATTGTCAAATACAGTAAAGGAAATATAATCTTTTTGTTGTTTACTATTTTACTACAAAAATATTGCTGTTCCTGTGCCAAATGTCATCCCATCTGTGGGAGCTGCACACAGAAGCTGTAGGAAGTTTCCTATGTGCACATTTACTGAGATGCTAGAGTTTAAATATATTGTTAAGGTTTCCACACCTCTCACCAGATTTCAAACTCAATTTACAAAAGTTTTCTATTATTTCTCTCACATATGATGCAGTCTAGCTGATTCTTCTCCCCATTTTCATGATGAATTTGTCCAGCAATGTTGGTCAAGGGACCTTGGAGGCTGTAAGGGTCAGGAACAACCACTTTTTTATCTTCTGTAAGGCAGGAAGGGCCTAGAAGTTTATTTGCCCTGCTCTGCTGGATTCTGGTTATGATGGCTAAAAAGACCTGAATAATTAAAGCTTGTATCTGATCTCTCTTGACTACCTGTAACTACAATTTAACTTTTTTTTTCCCTCTAAAGATGGAAAAATGTGAAACCAGTGGAAAGTTAAATTCAGAACAAAGTGAGCCAGTGATTTCTCAGCACCATGATACTACACTGTAACCTCTGCTGTCTATTTCTAAAGCATTTAAATTGTTCCATACTGCATCTCAGTGCATTTTTTAATACGTTAGTCTAAAATTACTCGTTATAAGAACATATTCTGTTACTGTGGGGAAAAAAAGAAAAATCATAAATTCATCATGAAGATTCATATTTTATGGAAGTCAAGAAATAAAAAATATATAAAAATTCTAGAACACACTTTCCTTGACTTTCGTAGTATTTATACTTTCTCAGTGTCTTCCAGGTTATGTAAATATTGAGCTTGGGATTTTATATGTGAGGAGCCAGAAAATTAAGTTTTTTTCTCCTGACAAGTTAAATATGAAAGCAAGAATTTAACTTGGTTTATTGGGTACAAAAAATGCTTAATATACTTAAATAATTCCTGAGAAAGATGGTGAATAGGAGGGCAGCACAATTTGCCAAGAGTACAGGTATATGGGTCAGTCATCACAAAGACTGATTTATGGGTGAGGGATGGAAAGATGTTCACACTGGTTTTCTGGTTTAAACATCTCGTAAATTATGTGGTGAAGAGCCTCCAGACTCAGTGGCCCCATGTTCTTATTCAATACTGTGGGTGATGGATGAGCCCCACCAGGATCATGACAGCAAAGCAGACTCACCATCAGTTCATGCAAAGCATTAAAACATCTATGAAAGTGCAAAGGATTTAGAATTAATTATTCAGTTCAGGAAAGAGATGTGGATGTTATTACAGACAGCTTAATGAAGACTTTACTGATGGCCAGAAGTCCAAAAAGACATTAAGAACCATAAGGAATAGGATAGGGAATAACATGTAAAACACTATAATTAGACCTGATAGAGAAATGTTCCCTCAGCAATGAGTAATTTAAGAACTCTGAACAAAACCCACACCCTTATTTGTAAAAAACCTCCAGCCATTCAGACCAAAAATTTGATTACTTTAAAAAGGAGTCTTGTCAATTAATAATGAATAAAAATTAAAAGGATGTTCAAATTGTTTTTTAAAGAGGTAATAAGCTGTGTGTTTTGCTTCCACACTTTGCCCAGTAAGAAAATACTTAATGGGAAAGACTGATTACACCACAGATTTTAAAGAACTGTTGTGCTAGCAACTGATAGGAAATGAGAAAGGATTATAAGGTTAAGTGAACTACAGGATTAAGCGAGTGTAGTGTTCCTATATTCTTGCCCTTTGCCTATGCTCCCTGAAAATTAATCCATGGCAATATTTCAACATCAGCTCTTTAGTGGAGCTATGGTCTGGACAATACGTATTAAAAGGTGTCTCACAGATCAAAGCAATATGAAACCCAAAATTTAAGAAAAACACAAAAAAAGAGTATTATTCAACTGCAGAAAATTTGCTCTTAAATGAAAGATATAAATGTTTTTGAAATTCAGTGTAAAAAGCAAAGGTATGTTGAATTGAATCATTAGTGTGAAGCAATATAGAACCTGGTTCACATAACTGCACTCTATTGGTCTCAGCACAGACAATATTCTCACTTCAGTGAAGTTATGTCACTTTTAATTGTAATAGTTCTATCAGGTATCTGCTTTAGCCTGTACTTGAACAGACAGAATCCTAATTCCCCAGTGGTGTAAATTACTGCAGTTCCATAGGGATCTTAATAATTTTAGCAGTAATGATCTGATCCAGGGTAGTCTGAACATAAAATTTTCCTTTGACCTTGTGACAATTTTAAAATTTATTTTATAAAGAAAATAAATACAATGGAGCAGAGAGTAGACCCTACTTCATTTGTAACAGCATTTTCCACAGGATGATGCAGGATCACAGCCTCGATCAATAAGTAAAGGATACTGTAAAACACTTAAATGGAATGGAATTAATCACTACTTAGCTAGCAGGGCAAAATCTATGCATTGATGTTTGTCTTATCCCCCAGTTAGAAACAACTAAATACTCAGTGCTTTGTCTTCTCTCTCTCAGTCCCTGTAAATTCCCACTTTTTTTCTTGTTAATCAGGAATGTTTGTTTTCCCCTACCATGTTTTGGCATCCTCTCCCACCTCCATTATTTAATTTTCTTTTAAATTCTAGCAATACTTATTCTTTACAGATCTTAAACCCCATCTCAGATACTTTTTATTTCCTTTGCCTTTATTTTAGGCTTTCTTCACTTTTTTCCTCCCTTATCTTTTTCTTCCTTCTGTCTTCAGAAAGTTCAGTGTGCAAGTTAATCTAACAGCATGAAGCTCACTGATATGATCAAGACTTGTGAAATAGAAACTAAGCCCTGACTGATTTTAGATACATTGTCTGGTGGCAAAATCTTACATGACCAAATTGGTTCTTGACATTTGATCAGGTCTGCTTGCTTCTTAAAATATGCTTTAAAATTAACCTGTAGACCCGATTCTCCTTTTATTCTGGAAATATTGTACAATTGTTTCATAGAATTTCTTTCTCCATAGAGTAATTCTTGATTTGATAAGTGTAAACAAAATCAGTTGTAGGAAATCCACACTTGGCTTGCTTCATTATAATCTCGTGTATTAATGAGAAGTTTTGGTCTTCTTCTATATGTCTATGAAGATTCAAACTTCATAGAAAAAATAATTACTCCTAATACTGTAGAGAGAATGATACTAACCACATCATATATATCTGTGCAATACTCATATAGAATCATAGAATTATTTGGTTTGGAATGACCCTTAAAGGTCATCTAGCTCCAACCCCTTGCCATGGGCAGGGACAACTTCCACTTAGACCAGGTTGTCCAGGGCCCCATCCACCCTGGCCTTAAAGTGGTCAGAGATCTGAACACCTCCAGCACTTCCACAGCTTCTCTTGACAACCTGTGCCAGAGCATCACCACCGTCATAGTGAATATTTTTTCCTTATTTCTAATGTAAACCCTCTCTCTTTCAGTTTAAAGTTATTACTCCTTGTCCTATTTAATGGAGTCACTGCTTCTGCTGCTGCTGTGTCATTTTCATTTTCACTTTTTCTTTATGTCTTTGGACTAAGAGAACACAATTCTGCCATGCTGATGACCCTGAAAAACCCTGTTAACCTGTTGTCTGGAAGGATTAATTAAATAACTGTTGGCCCTTTAAGGACATAGAATTGGCTTTATCAAATGCATCATAATAATTAGATTCTTACTGAAAAGAACTAATTATTTTGAAAGTTGTTCTACTAAGAAACAGAGCAAAAAAGGAAGATCAGCATAAACTATTATCTGTAACCCATTGTAGGACACAAAATTGAAGCTCTACATCCCGGTCTGATCCTGACACATCCAGCATCCTGTTTAGTCATTTTCTAGGCAGGAGATGTGACACAGAGAGTCTTTTCTCAGTGACTTGGCTCAACATTTCTAATCTTTCTTTTGAGCAGAGCTTCAGAGACAGCAGACAAGTCCAAAGTCCATTCCAATCAGCGTACAGGTACTTGGGAAATCTGGATAAGGCCCTCAGATGAGCAGAAGCTTTCACATTCCTTTGAGGAGGCTGTGGGGCTGGCGTTGCATGTCAGAGTGTGTCAGTGTGGCTCTGCCCGTGCAGCTGCACAGCCCCTGTCCTGTGAGAGGCACTGGGCAGCACCAGCGCCGTGAGCACAAGCAGGTTGGAAGGCTGGATTTTCACCCCAGCTGACTGGGGTTCTAAATGATCCATTAATTTCCTTATTTTATGTTTAACTAACTAGTGATTTCTGCCTTTTCCTCTCTTACACAGAGAATACTATTAACTGTGTGTATTTCAAGCGACTGCAGCAGTCCTAGTGAATTTACCTAGAGTTCCAAATATACATAGAGTATCATAACCATAATGTCCTCATTCTGTCATATTTGCTTGAAATGTGTGTATTTGTGTATCAGGTAGCTTTACCCTGCCTAGAAAAAAACACAAAAAAACAGGATAAACTGTTTCTCTGTCTTCAAACTACTTCATTCTGTCAGTAATATTAAAAATATAAGTAATTGCTCAGAGAGCAGAGATAATTATCTCAAGGGCCTGTTAATAGTTTTCCTTATTTTTTAAGTACAACTTTTGCTGTATTGGTGAGCAGTAATTTTTAAACCTTCTAGTCAAATGGAAATCTTGTAAAAAGTGTAGTAACTTTAAAAGACTACAGTAATTTCACAATTATAAGCTGCACCTGATTATAAGCCGCACTTCTGGGTTTTGGCAACGTTTTGTTCTTCATCCATATATGAGTCGCACTGGATTATAAGCCGCACTTTCGTTCATAGCGAACCTTCACAAAGTTGCCAATTAGTAACAGAATCGCGAGATCACGGGGTTTACTGGCTTGGCTTAGCAGGGGCAGCTCGCACTGCCCCATGGTGCCGGTGGGAGCCCGCTCCCCCCGCCTCGCAACAGAGTAACCAATTTGTAACAATCGCGCGATCGCGTGTTTTACACACAGGTGCTCAATTTGCGAGCTCGGCTCAGCCCGTGGCTCACATTTCTGGTTGGCAAATTTCCCAAACTTTGTTCATATATTGGACGCTCCCGAGTGTAAGCTGCACTTCCGGGTTGGGACCAAAATTTTAGTGAAAATGGTGCAGCTTATAATCAAGAAATTACTGTAAATGAGAAATAGCTGAAGAGACTTGCTAAATACAAAATGTAATATATGCATTTTGCCACAATAAAGTCAGTCAGTAACAAAAAGGATTTGTCTATTTTTCAGGAATACAAACTGATGATATTAAGTTGGGGCCATAAGCACCAAAATGCAGATTCTTTACTAGACAGGGCATAAAGTAGGATGGTTGTGGCTTCCATTTCAAAGGGAAATTATTCAAGACCACAAACTAGTGGCTTGGAACATGCTGCATGTTTAAAATTCTCCTTTCAGCAAAAAACTCAGTGTTTCCTTAGAAATTGTTTTGTGGCTGGGAGGATTTTCAGTTAATGAAAACTTCCTATAATAAACCACTGCTGTTCAAATAAAGTCTTTATTGCTGCTCCTACTGAATTTACATGGACTTTAGTAATACAGGATTGCAACCAACTTTGGTGGGTGCATGTCATCCTTTTGCAATAAGAAAGAAAAAAAAGTGGATAATGGGCTGCTTTTTAGAAGAGTTGTCCCTACAACCTGACTTCATACTTAGTATACCTCAGAGTGGAAGTGAAGGTTACCAAATAGCAATGAGCAGTTATAGCAGCACATATTTTACCCTTCAATAGCTTTCTACCTGGGACTTTTAGAACTCTAAATACTAGCTGATAGAATTTAATTGAGAGTTTTAGCAAAGAAAGAAACGATTCTGTAATTAATATGACTCATCTGTATGAATGTCAAAGAACTGTTCTAAGTTACTTGGTTTTTGATTCTTGCTATGAAAGGAAGAGAATGACAACCATTGTTGTGCATTTGCCACATTTACATTCTACTTTCCCATGGGGAAATCCTTATCTTCCTTACAGGTCTTTTGGATAAGCTCACAATTATGCAATTATTGTATGGATGAATTGCCCTCTTTGATCAGTTGATATCTGAAAATGTTCTGTTAGTGGAGCCAAGGTAAATGAAGAAGAGAGGTAGTTATTGTTGGTTTGTTTATTTTATAAAGGAGAGAAGTGTGGATGTGTATGAAGCTGGAGAAAAGAAGGGCTCACCTAAAGCAAGAATACAGGCTGCAGTGTCTTTCTGTCTGCTTTGCACAAAACAGAAGAGTAAAATATGCATCTTTATTATTGCAGAGGGTAAGCAATGAAAAAGAATTATTATTTACTTGCTAGAGAAAATATATCCATTGCTTTCTAAATGAAGACTAATGGTGTTGATTCAGTGATTAAGATGTTCAAAAGCCCATCCAGGAAAGCCTTTGTTTTATGCATTGAATTTCACATTTTGTCAGCACTGATCGCAAGGGGTGGATGGAGAAAAGTCTGTGTGGGAGGGGGGCTAGACATCCCCAGCTGATTGATCATTTCTTGACTTATGCAACAGGGATTAGGAGAAATTGTACTGTACAAAGTGGGATGGCTGCAGAGGCACCGTTTTCTTAATGTGAGCACCTTCAAAATTCTGCTACTACTGAGTCTGCTACTCAGACTTGGGGTTCATTTTAGGAGCTGGGATAGAGGCCCCAGGGGATCAGGAGGATGGTGTTCCTCCTGGAACAGTGTTCCTTAACTGACTGAGGCACTGTTTGCATGGACAAATAGGATTGGTGTCAAAATACTGACAAGGGAGATAAATCACCTAAGCTTGTAAACTCACACGACTTGTCTAGGTAACAATAGCCCTTCATGTCTATGCTTCTAAAGTGACCATTTAGACACCTTCTAGAACTGCTCAAAGCTTTAAAAATAAATGTGTATCAGCTGCTTAAAAAATACATGTATTTATTTTATGATCAGATGCGAGAGAGATAATTTATGGTGTGGTTCAACACATACACCAGTAAGCTTTTTGAAAATGCCACCTTTTGCTCCTGGGCATCTTTATTTACAAAAGGACATGGAGAAAAGATGGAGTGACTCGTTTTGGTAAGTAAGAGCAAAGTGAGGTCACTCTCTGTAAGCAGCAACTGTTATGATAAACAGCACATCATAAAGCCATGGCTGGCTAGGCAGAATAATTTTAAATACTTTGCTGGATACTCACAGCAGCACAATGGCTGGTGCTGCCTCGGAGTGATCAACATGGAGACTCCAACATGTTGGTGGAATCTCTTGCTTGATCACTATCAGTACAGACCACTCTGAGTGCCCTCATGGAAGGAACTCCGGGCATCTTCCAAATTACTTTCTCTCTCCTCTACTTCTCTTAAGTTGAATACATGAGATGCACAAGCATCTTTGCTACTCTAAAGACTGCTGGAACTTTCTCTGTGTAAATATATCCAAATGTGGACTTTAATAGCTGCAGAAGATGTGACTTTTGTGCTGTATTGTGCCGCTGACAATTTTTCCTGCTACAAAATCTCATTTGTGGCTAGGGCACCTCTGTTTTAACTGTGACTACAAATCTCAAGACACATCTGAAAAAGCCCAATTGCTTGTAAGGAGGTAAGAAAGGACATGAGGAACTATATCTTAGGAATATATGTGGGATCCCAGGATTAGCTATATCTTGCTAAAATTATAGCTTTCAAAGGAGGAATCTGGGCATAGACAGAAAATTTGATACAGCATTATATGAGCTGAGTATCTTCAAACATAGAGGTGGGTGGAGAAGATTTAAGGCTCAGAAAATACTGAGAATTTGGGACACTAGGCATAAAGGAAGGAGGTGTGGAGGGTTTCATACCACTAAAAATATGCCCTTGTAATAAAAAAAAAATCAGAATATTTTTTCTTCTTTACCCTGATTGTTTTTTTCTCTTGACAAGTGTTTCACTTTGGCATTAAAGCATAGGAAATTTGTGTGTTTCTACAGGAAACGAGAAGATCCATGTGGATGTAACTAAAAAAAACCAACCTGGTTTGGAGTTTTCATCCATTTCCCGTTCAGTAGGACTTTTAGCTCTTAATTTACCTTGGGGACTAGTCTAACTCATAAAGGAATATACAATCTGCAGACAAAGGCAATTTGGTGAGGTGGATGAGATGAATCAACTCATGCTGGGACTCATTTCTTCTGCTAACTACAAAAGTACACTGATGATTAAACTAGGAAAGATACCTCATGTTTAGCTAGCTACTGTTAAATGACATGAGTCTCATATGAATGACAAAATCAAGCGGCAAAAAACCAAACATTTATTACAGAGAATCATCTGTGGAGGCATCAATGCTTACAGGTCATCTCTCAAAGGACCCTCTCCTCTTGTCGCTGTAATCTAATCTTCCTGCACTGGACTAAAGAGCACAGTACTGCTGTATTTGGTAAAGTGATAATTCCTCTGCATTAAAAGGGTAGAGCTGTGCACAATTTGTAAGAACAATCACTGATTCCGAGGGAGTAACTTTGTTTAAAAATTGATGGTAGTGCTATGTGACCCACTTTTTTCTCAGGGCAGAGAGAGCAGTACTTTTTTTGCCATCTGTGCTATCAAAAAGCACTTGGAGTCGGGGTCAGTTAATAAGGATGACAGGGCTCATTTTTTCTTCCACTTTTGAGATCATCAGGGAGTCTCATCTCTCTTTCTCCTTTTCAGGATGGTCCTGCTCACATATTTAGAAGTTTACTATTTATCTCTAGAAATGTAAGGCTTTTATTAAACCCTCCAAACTCACACCCAGCCCTCATTTAAAACAGATTGATTTCTGAACATTGCTAGTTATAGAGGCGGCAAAATGTATTGGAATACAGTACCATGTACTGGAAATTAACAGAGATAAATTATTTAAAGTAATTGTCCCCCATGTTTTCCATGCCACGGGAAACAATACTTAGATAATAATAATAATAATAATAATAATAATAATAATGTAATATTATAATATAATTATATTAGGAACATGTTTGCTTGCACAAGGGGTTGGGGACTACATTCAGAGTAACACTTGTTCATCCAGTACAGCTTTACCATTTCTGTAAATTTGGCAGAGCTTCAGTTCAGGATGTGAGGAAGTAAGGAACCAGCCTTTGGAAGCTGTGGGAGACCTCTGCTCTGTGCTTTCCTGGCAGCAGCAGCGTTGGTGTCACAGCCAGAGCAGCAGCACGTACATACAAGGGCTGTACTCACCCTGTTCCAGCAGCTCCACCACTGGAGCCCACTTTGACCTCCAACACCAATTACATCCTCTTACAGAACCATTCTCATATTTATCTCCCTCTGTTGAGACACTTACATTTTCTTTAATGATAATGACATCTTATTGAGTGCAGTGACATGAAGAGTGTCAGGGCAGGCTCCCAGGACTCTCTCAAGGAAAGCTGATTGTGCCCTTCCCACTTTTCCAGCATGCTGAAGCACAGAGCTCTCCAGACCCAATTCTCAAGCCCTTAGAATGGGATTTCTACCAGACCCCTAGATTTCTCACCATATTATCCAAGTTTAAGAGAGTGCAGAAAGCTTTGGCTGGATAGACATCAACCCAGTGCAACCATCTGAAGGTGCATGCCCTGCAAGCAGGTCTTGGGGAAGCAGACAGGCTGGGTGCCCATCAAAACCTGACTGCAGAATGTGAGCTGGAATGTCAAGCTGGAGGCACCTGGCTCTGTCTGTGAGTGTGAGGGAACACTTCTAGGAGGACAGAGGTCTCATTTTTTGTGACCTCAACACCTCTTCAAGACTGTGCTTCTGTGTCTGTCCTCTGTTCCTGCTGTGTCCTCACAGTTCCTCTTCTGTCCCTTCCTTCCCCTTTGCAGAAGCAGCCTAGCAGTTACTCAGACTGACTACTCACCCCAGAGGCAGCAAAATTCAATTTATCAGTTCAATTAATTCAACTAATAATCAAAATTCAACAGATCAGAGAACTGGCATTGCAATCATCATCACAATCCACGTTGCTAAGTGGAGTTCCTTCAGTGAAGGATCCATTGGTATTTCCATGCTAATATTAATATGGAAGAAACTGTTAATTGTATTATTAAATTGGAATCTCATATAATGGGAAGTGTTCTGGAAAGATGCTGGCAAGACTTGCAAGTTTTGCTAATTTCCCCTCAAAGCTTTCACAGCTTTCAGTGTTGCCTTTTCACAAAGCCAAACTTAGAGGATTAACGCCGCTCCCCTCATGGTACTCTGTTTACCAAGGAAACATTGGTCAAAGGGAGGAAAGTGGACAACTTCAGACTTTTCATGTCAGTGCTGCTTACAGAACAAATATCCATTGGCAGGGGAAGAGCCTGAAGAAGAAGAAGAAAAGCAGCTTTCTACCTATTGTGCAATAAATCAAAAGGTTCTAGTGAATTTCTTTGAGTGTTAGCAAAATTGCTTAATCGAGGATTTCAAAGGGTGATCAAAACTGTTTGCAGTTATTCCTGACTTGCACTTGTATCATTCCAAACAGCTGAGTCTTTTTCCCTAGTACATTCCTTTATTTAAAGGCAATAGAAAGAAGAGAAAGCAGTGAATTTCAATTATCAGAACCCTAATGTGTGGGAAATATGACTTCAATTCTTCCTCTGGAACATCTGAATAAGAGCAAATAATTGCAAGTTCTTCACTAATAAAAAGCAGAAGAAAAAAGAAACAATAAGAGAACATTTTCAGAAATTGGATTTTCATTATCTGCAATAACACAGGAAGCTTATCTATTGCGAAGACAGCCAGTCTGATTCTAATGTGGCATAAATATTTGCATGATAATAAGGTAATGTATTTTAGATTAAGTCAATGTACTGCTCACAAAGAAAGAGAAACAGCTGTGGCCATCCTTGGGAAAACGTGACTTTCTGGATGTGACTTTGTGCATGTCTCAGGACTCTACTGCTAGTTTTCTTTGAAAGGACATTTACCATTACAGCACAGCTACAATTGACTACAGACTCGCATCCAAACTCTGAGGGTGGCAGAATAGGGATGCAAGAGCTGCTAAAAAGCTTTGATCTTTAGGAATAAGTGAGGAGTCCCAAAAGGGGAACACAAAATATGCCTCACTGTGTTGTATTA
>PYHW01010359.1:2195165-2214655 GCA_013186435.1 Turdus rufiventris | reverse complement strand
AACTTTCAAAGATCTCTTTCTTTTCAAATGTGACTAAAAATTCCAAGGCAGTGGCAAATTGTATTGGTTCTACAGTAAAATCCAAGTGAACAACACACCGCACTGACAGCACCAATCCATGACTGGTATAAATGCTGACTGCTTAAGTTAAAGGGTTTACAAAACAAAACAGCTGCATCCTCAGCTACTGTAAACCAGTTCTCTAATGTTTATGGAAGTAAACACTTTTACAGCAGGTGAGATCTGAATATCCTTCCTTAAATAATAAACGCTGTTTTCTTAGGAGAAAAAAAAATATTCCCTAAAATCTTGAAGATGAAAATGTTTAAAGGACCACTGAATAATTTAAGAAAAACAAGTCTTTTTAAGGACTGCTTTGAACTACCTCTTTAGATGTACTTCTGCTGGTCTAGGACATTTGGTTTACATTGCACAGCCAGAAATAATTTGGGTGTACCATGTATCTTATGTTCTATATAAATAGACTCTAAACAATTTCCAATTATCTCAAGTATGAAATTGTGCATGGGATCAGAGAACTTACCCCATCCATCCAAAAAACCCCATGTCACTTGCAATTCAGAAACCAGGAATAATTGTTCATGGCCCATTTTATGAATCAGCAAGAAAATTAAAGCATCAGTCTTAGCACTCTCAAAATGTAGATGGACATAATATCCAAACATAAAGCAGAACAAAAGGCCTAGACAGTGAATGAATTTTAGTAGGTTAATCAAAAGTAAATTTAAAAATGGAGGTAAAGTTGTGCTGAATGGATATGGTGCCACAGATTCTTGCAGTTCTATTTTAGAAATTAGCTCTCTTTCATGGAAGCATCAGACTTCCAGACCTTCCATGTCTGTGGAAAATGGTGGCCTTTCCAACACATAGCTGGATTTTACAATATGCAGTTGGGCTATATATGGAAAAATATGCCCACAGTCTGAATTCAATGGACAAGAGAATTATTATGGTAACTATAGAGTAGAAAGAAAGAAGTTAAAGTGCAAGGGAAGAGGCTGACAAGGAAAGTTGAATGAATTTCTTTCTCTCCCCAGAGTGCCAGGCTCTTATTTCAGCAGCTGTCTGCCACTCAGAGCCTCCCTTGGCTTGCTTGCCAGCATAAAAACTGTCAGCAATAGCCCAACTGACTTCATGCAGAAAAAGGCGGAAAAAAAAAAAAGACTGGTATGCTGGGAACTGTTTTTGAATGGATTCTATGGGGCAGAAACAGACAAGGTGATTCAACTCAGTCAGAGAGGGAAAACTGAGGAGATGGGGTACTATGTGTTTTCAAAGGTTTAAAAACTGTAGCTTTTGCCTTCCCATTTTGCTCCATATATCTCATATCCTTTTACAAGGAGACAATACCTTTCCCCTGTACAAGATAATCTTCATGGTTTGTTTTTAACTGCAAAGACAGAAAACAAAACTAAATCTGACATGTCAACACCTCATTGTTAGATCAGAAAAACATATGCCAGGGAAAAAAAGCAGTACACTGTTGCTGCATATGGATGAAGCTATAAAGACTTTGAAAAACAATTATACTTAACATTTTTCATCAGTAAATCACACCAGTCTAAGGCAGAAAGTATCATCCTCCTTATTTAATGATGCAGAAATTAAAGCATGAGGACACAGGTATGCCTTGTGCAAGGTCAATGGCAGAACTAAAAAGAGAACATTATTTTTCAATTCCAAGCAAATGAGCTTTTAACTAGGCCCACTGCTTCACTATCTAAGCAAAACAAAATGAAACAAAAAGATAATACAAACAAAATCCTTGGTAGGCCAGTCTTAGGCATTCACTATGGAACATCCATTAGGACTCTATACCCATGCATTATTTAGAGAACAAAAAGAAGCCATGGCAAACTGAAGCCACCCTCAAACAAATTTGTAAACACTGCATTATGGAAAAGAAGGCCACATCAATAAATATAAGAATTATCTACTCAGTTCTGGTTAAGTAGCTTATGCGTTGGATGTGATGGTAAATATGGTTACAGAAAATACAGGCTACAAACTATACCACTAATTAAGGTGTGAACTGCAGCATGAAGCATTTTCCCTCTTCCATTATCTCTTCACATGAGCCATGCTTATACTTGAATTACAGTAAATCTGCTCTAACTTCCAGGCTGGATTTCTCAGCTCTCCAAGGAAGCCTGTCCAGCTCCCTCAGCCTTTAGGAAAGCAGCCTGTGTAGCATTTCCCTTTAGAAGTTCCACAGAAAAGTAGGCATTTTTGTAAGCTCTGTGAGTCATAAACTCTGAATTCCTTAGTTTTCTGGTAGTCTCCTTTTAACATCTTGACAGTTAGGACAACTATAATCTACCTTTTTTTTCCCTCTTTCCCCCACCTCCAATATCTTGCACAAAACCACAAAAAATAACCCTACACAACACTGTTGTTAGACTCCCTTTTGATTCCCTAGTAATCATAATAAATCCATCTGAAACCTTCAGAAAAAAACCCCAGAAATATGAAAGGCTTTTCCCCACTTCTGACTCCCTCTCTTTTTTCTATTGTAAGTAAGCTGAATGTTATAAGGTTTTACACAGATACTTATTAGTGTGTGTGTGTTTCAAGTTGGAATTCATCTGAATAAAATCAGCAGCTTAGCAGAACACAGCAGATGTGATGGGAGCAGTAAAGCTTTGGTAAAGCTTTGCTCACTTGAGTGGATCACTGAGTTTCTGAAACTTCTGACTTGTTCAAGTCTCAGTTGCCTGGTACTTGAGGAACTTGGCTACTACTGAAATAAAATAAACAAAAACCAAAGACTTAGCTGAGTATATTCCATTTGCCCTCCACAGCAAGCACAGTCAGGAATAATCAAGAATTAAAATTTAGAAGAGTTAGAATAAACCAAACTTTCCAAGCAAAACCTCACCCAGGTGTAAACAGATGTAATATCCAAGATTTTGCACCACTCAAATATTACTGAAAATCTGATATTGAGTATGCTGACTTCAGATTTATGGGAATGAGTGTTGAGTCTGGAAAACTCCCAAATGGCATTTTAAGTGACAGTAAGAGGACATAAGACTTTTTCTCTCCCCTCTGCCACTCACAGCCAGGGAGTTCAATGGGATTGTTCTCATTTAGTGACATTCCTGTCCCTCGTGCCAATCCCAGGACACCCCATAGAAAGCACTCAGGTGTAAAACCAACAAAGGTACTCTGTATCTGCACCTGCATTCCTTAGGTTTGACTGCACCTGGAAAATTTAAAAGCTTCTCTGACAGCTTTGTTTCCACATCATGTTGTATGTTCTTCTGTGATTAGAAGAAAATGTATGTAGTCATTACATTTTCACAGTTCTTAAAAACAATTGTGCTCATTTCAGCTGTCTGGCTAAGACACTGGCATGCAATAAATCTGTAACAAATCCTCGGGGAAAAGGACAAAACTTTATAACTTGGGGAAAAAATGCCTTAACTCCAACTCCTTTGCCTCTCAGATGAGAGGCTTTCAGAACTAAAATCAAGATGTTTTAAAATAGACTCTGTCACATTATCAGCAATCTCAAGGGGATTTTTTTCCAGGCTTTTGTATGGAAATATGTCTTATCTCAAGAGGAGAAAACTGCAACAGGTCTATATGCATTAGCTGTGCTTTTTCCAGTGCAGAATGCATTTTTAGAAGGGCTGTTCTGCTTCCTTTTCAAAGATAACTGGTCATTAACAGTTCTGGCTCTGGACAGCAATGCACAAGGGCAAGAAGAGAAGACCTGAGGAACCTGTGTTTTCAAGACACAATCTACACTTGCTCAGTCACCACAAAGAATCCATAAAGAATGCTTAAAATGCACCAGTGATTAATTAATTTCATTTTAAAGGACAGAAATAAGAACCATCCAGAAATACTGCAAATAGCTCTGCTCCTTCAAACTTCACCTTGTTTACTTTCTCAAACAGGCAGTGGTAATACGGGTGTGTGCACACAGGGTAACAACCAAGGATCAGAACAAATCAGAACAAATCCTGAACAGTTCAATCTATCCTTTAGGATCATGGAGGTGCATCTGGCCTCTAATTCCATCCCTCCTAATGGTTAACAGCATGTAACAAAATCTGCTGCTGTATTCACAGGGGTGTCCTCTGTGTTTATGACCTCAGGAAGAAAGCCACTTTTATGGTGCCCTGTTTTTCAAACTTCACTCATACTCTTGAGCCTATTTGGTCTTGAGAATGACTGCATCTCCGACTGCCACTCCAACATTTCTTTCATCCAAAATGATCTATTCATCTGTATTCATAAACATGTCAATCTACTGGTCCAAAAAATCCAACCAACCCTTCAAGAACAAAAAAAAACCAACAAAAACTTTCTCCCTAATCCACCTCCCTCATTAGCTAGGATTAAAACCTTAGTCAAAATGATTGGCCTTGTGCCCAGAAAAGCTATGAGATCAATAATCCAAACAGACTTAATGATCCTCTTAGAAAAGAATAACTTTTGTACTTCTATGGAACGCTTTGAAAAAGTGATGGGAAATACACAAGAAGTGTCACATCATCTACATAAGTTAATTTATGTTATTTTTAAGTTCTACAGTTGGAGGAGGTCTTTGGGTAACAGTTGGGTTTTTTTCTTCTTCTCTGTTAAATGACATGTATTGTCTCCAAATACAGTAATATGAAAAATCACAAACTGTATCAGTGATTAGTCTGTAAGAGCCTAAGAAGTTTCATTAACATTTCCAGTATCTCATTTCACTCATGAGCAGTTTAAAATTATTGTATTCCTATACAAGCTCAGTATTCTATAAGACCTATTTTTAGGCAATTTAACTTGCTGTTATCCTTATTTTGACACTACTAATTACAGCTTCAAACTTTTTGAAAAGTGTGACTTATACAAACTCAAGTGTTGGTGGGAAGAAAACCAAACTAAGCCCTACAGCATAGTTCTCTATCAGCACAACGTGGTTATAAAAAGTCAGTCCACTTGATCACAGCAGGGTTTAAACTCGACAGGGAATGCTTCTCTCAAGGACAGAAAAAAAAAATAATTCTTGGAGTAGAGGTTGGCAGATACTCAGCAGAGCATGGGTGTTGCATGTGGGTGTGCTGGAACATGGTCAGGCTGGGCTGAGTGCAGCTGTGTGGGAATTAGCTGCTATCAGCACTCATTATCTATCCTCTCTACACTCCTGGGAGAATGCAGGCTTATCTGTAGCCCAAATCACACCTTGTATGGAATAAATCACCTTTGAATGGTCTGGTATTTTTGCTATTTACTCTAGAGATCCTACACAACCAGTTTGAGTTTAAAATTTTAGTAGCTAATTTTGGCAAGATTAACTCACGCTGAAGACAACTAACCAAAATTTCAGCAAAGACTGATGAGATGGCAGTGGTTTCAGCAAGCTCATCCATTTATTCCTGCTCAGAAGAGCTGCTTGCACAGACACAGGTTCTGCCACCTGCCCCAGGCTGGCACACAGGGAATCCTGCATGGAAGCTGAAACACTCTGTGATTTTAGACTTCTCTGTTCAATGAGGGAAAGAGGGAACACCTATGCAGACTTTCCTCCAGCACAGCTCCCAGGAAAACCACTGGGATCAGGATCTCATTCGACACAGGGCTACTCAGCAGTGTCAGGGTAGGGAGGAAGGAGTGCTCTTGGTGGAGCAGGGACATCAGCTCCCTTCAAAGCTGAAACAGATCCTTCAGAGCTTGCTAGGGAAGGAATGCAGAGCCTAGAGGGACAGATGCAAGTGGAAAGACAGGGGCATGATGAGGGTTTGGAAGCAGATGATGGAGGTGAGGTAGGAGCTGAGCAAATGCTGGAGCCCAAAAAGGAAAAATCTGATGGAAGGCAGAGACTGCAGAAAGGAGGAGCACCACTGGGCATGTGGAATGGCTCTGCAGCAGGTTTGAAGAGACACAAAGAACACATTTTTTCTGTCACTGAGGAGAAAAAGGGAAGTATGCTGATAAACTTTATCTAATACTTACCTAGAAAGGTCTCAAAAAAAAAAAATCATGCTTTGGAAATGCAGCACTCCTCATTTTCACTAGAAATAACTGCATAGTTTCAACAGTGGCTCAGTCTGCACTGTAACTGCTTCTGTAAAGGTCATTAAGTTCACTTTCACAAAAGAAAAATTATGAAGAAAGAAAACTATTTGTACCCCATTTTCCTGAGGGAATAAAAACAACTTTGCTAACCTGGTTACATAATTTTCACAGTTCAACTTTTTCAAACTGTGAAAGAAATTTTTTTTCAGACTCATTATCAAGCCACGACTCAGGCAAGCAGCTCTCCCCTAAAAAGCAGCAGCTTCAAGGGCAGCACAGCTGAAGAAATGTGGAGACCTTCTATACAGCAGCTGCCGACACACTTTCCCTGTTAAACAAATCTCTTTAAGTGGAACTTAAAAAAAATCTTCTCTTTCACCTAGACAGCGCTATGAAAAGAACTGCTTAATAGATGTCAGCTGAAGGGTATAAAAACAAACCTAAAAGATCTACAGCAATAATAATTTTTAAGCTGGTACCAGTGATGCAAAATAAAATCTAGTCATTAAATAAATTCCACTAGGAAACCTGAGGAAATGTAAAGCAACAGCAACCTCTGTAAAGTATGGCTGTGCTACCAAAGCAAACATCAAAGTACTGAGACTGAAGCACTAAAACCAAACAATATAACATTACTAAAAGAATCAATTTCCTATCTCTGTTGTTTGCAAAGACTAGAACACTGAAAACATTTCTGTTGGGAAAATTTGGGGGTTTTTTCTGAGGAAAAAACATTTGTAATTGGTTCTGGTTCACTGAGGAATAATAAATAATAACGTCCTAATAATAATGCTGCCAGGCAATACTAAATTCATACATGGAAAGAGTTAATAAATTTACTTTAAAATAATACTTATATTTTTCTCAGTGTTTCAGTAATAAATGCTTTTAATTTCCCAGGGGAAGGAGCCATAATAAGATAATCAGTACTGGAAGCTTTCAAGCAAATACCTTGCTCAAAGATGGATGCAATTCCAGTCAAATGTTCCAAGTTCAACTAAAGTGATACCATTTCACCTTTTCCTTCATGTGAGACCATTTTGAAGACTGATTCTTCAGCAGTTCATTGTAGCACTTCAATTTTAAACCTGATCTAATGAACAGCCATAGATGCTATGGATTCTAAACACAAAGAATTGACATGTTAGCATATTAATGTACTCAGATGTCACATAAATCATTAGAAGGCATTTTACTAAGTGACTCAGATATCTGGCAATACACATGCAAAGCCTCTCTAGCTCTTAAATATAAAGCAACTTCCTTTTGGCAAAGTCTTGATTAGAACAATATCGATTGTTGTTATTTAGAGCTTAAATGCTACTGCTGAAAATTTCTCCAAGTTGTAGATACTGTATTATTAACTATAGTAAAGCTCTAAAAATCAGTCAGCAGAGGCCACTTCAATCTCTGCATGATAATAAAGGATTATTATGTGCAGTAACCTATTTATGAAAAGGAAACAGTGTGCTTCTTTCAGACCCCATCAATTGCTTTAATAAGGAATTGAAAAGCCTGGCCTACTTTATATGCAGATCACCATCCCAGTTGCATAAGGATTTAGAACAGACAAAACAAAACTGTTTTTGTTGTAAATAAGGGCTGTTTGTTTAAATCGCACAATAATGTTTGCATCTAAAAATTATTTAGAAGCTAATAAGGCTTAATAAAGTTTGACTGTATACTTGTTAATAAAAACGGTTTCAATATTCTCCATGAAGGAAAAGGAAATTGAAGGTGATAACATAAAGCTTGAAGCAAAACAGGGCTGAGTTAATGGAAAAGGAGAAGACTCACTGCATTTGTTCACTGATGGGCTTAAGAAAACCAGTGTTGAGATTTGAATTCAGTTAACTTAAAACATTTTATAAAACTTAAGACAGTGAACTGAATGGTAGTTTTCTCTAACAGAAGAAATTTAATTATTGCAGTATTACTTCTGATTTAGAGACAAACAGCACAGACATAGACATAATTCAGAGTACCAGAAGTTAGTGGGATGCACATACTGATTTCAGCTACTTTGATTTGGAGGACTCCAGATTCCCAGATCCAATTTCTACCTTTGGCATTGGTTCATTTGCCTGTTATAAATTAAATGAGGTGTGGGATGACCCCTGCTGGTGTCCCTGCTTATGAAAAAATATGTATCTGGCAGGAAGAGGACATGATCATTTCAGTCCAAAAAGTTACAAATATAAACTCTGTCACAAAATGCATAAAAACACCTAATCCAATGCATAAAATATTCTAAGTAATGTTCTGTTAAGTATGACAATAATCTTAAGACATTGAACATTACTGTGTTAAAGCTGCAATGCAATGTATTAAGAAGGACATTAATTGTTCAGTTCACTATGACATTGTGTTAAACATCTTTTATTAATGAGATGTTATTCCCAGCTGAGGCATTTGATAACCTCTAGTCCATTGCTAAAGCCTCTCAGTTGATTTCAGTGAGTCACTCTAAACAAACCTAGAGGGAAGAAATACCCCAATAATTTACATTTGAGTCTGTAAGGTCCTAGAACTAGAGTCATTTAAAGAAGGGCAGCTTTCCTATAAATCAAACCCTCTGATTTAATGCAGCTGACATATAGATCTATTTTACAATTTTTTTAATTTCAAAAATACAACACATTAAAATAGGTTCAATTTATCAAAGCTAAGAGCAACAATTGAGTAATAATGTACTTAAAGTGCAAAGGCACTTTAACACAAAAAAGTGACGCCCAGTGGCTATAGTCGGTAATTGAAACAGCAGTACTGTATATTATTATTTACAAAAGAAAGTCATAGTCCGGAAAAAAAAAAAAAAGATCTTTGGAGATCTTCTACATAATACATTAAGTTTCCATTTTGAAATGAAAAGAAAAAAACAACAGAAACCCCAAAGACCCCTTTCCTCATTTCCTTCGAAATCAAAAAGAATTATGCAAGATCTATTACAGAAAGATACATTTGCAATGACAGTTCCTAGAGAAGGGTCAAAAGGAGAGAGGTATTGAAATAACTTAAAGGGAACGTTGTAAAAGCAACATCATATCCCTGCTATGCTGCAAAGGTTCCTTTCCTCTCTCACTCCTTCTCTGGTTTAAAAAAGTGGAAATGTTGGGAATGCGACAGACGACATCAGTACTGAGTTCATACTCAAAGAAATGTGATGCTGAGCTCATTTTAAAAATTTCTTTTGTCTCCCACCTCCCCCCTCACAGCTGACTGATTGCAGTTTGTTTTTCCAGAACTTCGAGGTAGTCTGGTTCTGTTTGTAGCTTTCCTTGGAGTAAAGGATGCTCAGGTTTAGACTGTTCTGCAAAATATTTCCTGGGAGTTCCATACAAAACAGTTTTATTTATCCTGTCCTGGTTTTGGCGTCTGGATTCATATGAAGGGGCAAATTGCCTTTTGGGTAAGGTACAAAAGTTATAATGAACTAATCCTCCAGTGGGGAGTTCCTTGACCCTTTCTGCAATATTTTGATACAGCAGCTCTGGTTCCCTTGGTGAAGACTGCTTTTCCAGTAATTCAGCTGCACTGATAGTAAATGCAAGACTGGTGGGATCTTCTTTTTTGTGGTCAAGACTGCTATAGCTAAACTCATGGAGATTCCTGTAATAGGCAACCGGATCCCCTTCCTTTTGCATGTAGATTGGGTTTTGGCACATCTGTCCAATAGGAGGGGGAATGTAATTATAAACATGTCCTTCAGTTTTATCGTGGGTCTCAGTGTTGTAAGACCCATACTGGAGCTGAAATGAACTTATATCTACGTTGTTGGCGCTGCTGGGCATGCTCTGCACCCCCTTCCGGCGCTTAAGGACGAAGACAAACAGACCTGCCCCAAAGCAAACAGACAAAATAAACACAACCAGCAAGCCTAAAATTAGGACAGACAGCGGAACTTCAGTGTGCAGTTCTGGGTAGGAGCTGGGTGAGACACTGAGATGGGGGGTATCGGTGTTCTGGTTCATGGAGAGGACAGAAGAATCTGACAAGTTGGGATTCTCTGGGCAGATGGCTTCTTTGCTCAGGAATTTCAGATGTTCTCCAGAGTGCTTGCTGGGAGACTCACATATTACTTCATTGATAACTACAGGGTTTGACTGCTGGTTGTTCTGGTCCGTGACTTTCTCTATCCAGTTTCTCAGCCCTAGGATGTCACACGTGCAGTCCCAAGGGTTCTCTTGGAGGTCTATCTGAATCAGAGCCGAGAGCTGGTCCAAGACTCCTCTCACAGGCAGGTGTGAGAAATGGTTGTTTCTAAGGTTGAGCCTGGTGAGGGAAGTGCCTCCAAAGACATTATCAGGCAAGGATCTGAGCAGGTTGTTATTGAGAAACAACAGATGAAGATTACTCAGAGCATCAAATGTGCGTGGCAGGATCTCCTTAATGACATTGTACTCTAGGTAGAGATACTGCAGGCTGTGCAGCCCTTCAAACATGGATTGGTACAGAACCTCAAGGTAGTTGCCATTAAGATAAAGTCTGCGTAAACTTGTGAGGTTTGTAAAGGCACCTTCTTGTATCACCGCAATTCTGTTATTTCCTAGATGCAGCAAATCCAGAGAGCTGTACTCTGTGAGATCGGTTCTATAAATGACTTGCAGATAGTTACTGGTAAGGTAAAGTTTCTTTGGACTGGTTGGCCTGGGGTGGAGATCAGAGATGTTACTTATCTTTTTCTCTTGGCAGTTAACATTTAGGTCGTTGTCTGAGCTCTGGGATGTACAGATGCAGCCAGCTGGGCAGGTGATGGGCACAGGAGACTTCGTCTGGTAAACCATGATAGGTCCAAATATTTGTCTGTCTTTTGACACAGAGACACGGGGGGTGGGGCGGTTCCTAGTTTTGGGTGGCCGGCTGGCTTTTGGGGCCCTGGTTGGATTGATGGCAGAGTTGGCTGTGGGTGACAGCCTCGAGATGTGTGGGTCTGAGAGGACAGGGTGTTTTTCCCTCTGGTTTGAATCACTGGAGCTTTTCCTGGGGCAGAGATCTTGCCTGGTGAGCTGGGTGACATCTTTCCCATGAAGCCTGAAGGGGGTTTCACAGACTATCTCACCCACAAACACGGTGATGGTGTCTAGCCAGGCCTTGAGTGGTAGCAAGTCGCAGGTGCAGTTCCAAGGGTTCTCCTCCAGCTGGATTTCCATGATGCCTCCAATGTGCTCCAGCACACCAGCAAAAGGCATCATCTTCAGCCGGTTCCCCCGCAGGTCCAGGTGAGTGAGGAGCACAAAGCGGAAGACATTGCTGGGCAGGGACAGCAGGAGGTTGTCATTGAGGATCAGCACCTTGAGCTTGTTCAGCTTGCTGAATGCTCCTGCTTCGATGGCACTGATGTAATTGTAATCAGCCTGCAGGTACTCCAGACTCTCCAAGCCCAGGAAGGTGTCTTCCTTCAGCACTTCCAGCTTGTTGTTGTTGAGGTGCAGCCTCTTGAGGGTGCGGAGGCCACTGAAGGCCCCTGTACGGATCTCCTGCATGTCGTTGTTGCCCAGGTGCAGGGTCACGGCGTTGGAATAGTTGACGAACTCATTGGGGAACAGGCGGGTCAGAGCGTTACCATTGAGAAACAGCTGGTAGATCTTGGACGGGGGCGGCAGGAGGAGGCTGACGGTTGTAAATCCCTTGTTTTCACAATTGATGTTCAGCACGTTCTCCTTCTCCTCGCAAGGGCAGCGGCTCTTGCTGCAAATGTCTTTGGCAGGTTTGCGACTCTCTGTCCACGAGATCCCAGCCACTGTTAACAAACTGAGCAACCAAACACCCTTCAGCATCTTTATGCGCCGTCGATCCCTGCTTTGGTACCTACAGTCAAACCTTTTGAGACAGGTAAGGAGAGAAAGAAGAAATCCCCAGTGAACACGGCCGGGAGCAGAGGCTGCACGGGCAGAGCAAAAGCAGGTCGGAAGGCTGGCGGGGAAGGGGAGCTGCAAGGCAGCGACTTCCAAACTCCTCTGGAATCCTCCCCTCCTCCTCCCTTCTTTTCTTCCCGGAAAGCGCCTGCGGAGCTGCAGCGGGGGCAGCCCCGTCGGGGAGCTCCCGAACCGCGGGTCCCCAGTGCCGGGCTCTCCGCCCCATCCCCCGCCCGTCGCGGCCGCCGCCTCCGCCCCGGCGGGCAGCGCGACCCCAGATCCCATCCCCGCTGCCCGTCCCGGAGCCACGGCTCACGGGGCTGCCGGCTCCCGGTGCCTCCCAGCATCGCGAACCGGGGACGCAGCGCGGACACCAAACCCTCCCCGATGCGGCGGCCCCAGCCCGCGCTCCCCGCGCTCCCCCGCTCGTACCTGCTCTCGGGGCACGGGGGGCAGTGGCCGCCGCCGAGAGCCGCCGCGCCCCGGGAGCCAGGAGCCCGGCGGCGAGCGGCATCGCCCGCTCACGCCTCAGCAGGAGCCCAGCGGGGCGCCGCCGTCCCGTGCCGTGCCGGCCGGGCCCGTCCGGCCGCGGCTGTGCGGGAAGTTGGGCCGGGCGGGGGCCGAAGCGGCGGCGCTGCGGGAGCGCGGGCAGTGCGCGGGGCGCGGCGGGCGCGGTGCTTTTGCCGGGTGCCCCGCGCGGAGCCGCGCTGACGTCAGCCGGGGGCGGGGGGGACACGTTTGTCCCAGCCCCCCTGTCCCAGTCCCCGTCCCCCCTTCCCTTGGCGGCTCTCGCAGCCGGCTCCGCTGCTGGCTCGGCTGCTCTTCGCGAGAGCGCTCTGACAGCACCTGCAGGACAGCGCGGGCACGCGGAACTGGGAAGGGGAATAAGGTAACAAGCGGATTTACCTGGGTCCGGAGAATTTTTGGCCCCGAGTCCCTGAATCCGTGTCCTCAAAATAGAAAGCAAGTCAAGCAGCCTCTTCGGCAGAAGGCAGCGGGCGGGCGCGCACGCACCGCACTCACGCACAGCCCGCACACACGCACAGCCCGCACAGAGACACACGCACACCGCACACACACAGCCCGCACAGAGACACACGCACACCGCACACACACACNGCACAGAGACACACGCACAGCCACACACACACTGCCCGCACAGAAACACGCACAGCCACACACACAGCTCGCACAGAAACACACAGCCCGCACACACGCACAGCCCGCACACACGGACGCGCACACCGCACACACGCACAGCCCGCACACATCCACCGCACAGACACACGTACAGCCCGCACAGAGACACACGCACGCCGCACACCGCTCAGACACTCACGCACAGCCCGCACACATCCTCCGCACACGCCACACCGCACATCGCATCCATGCACAATCTGGCTCTCGCAGCAAATCTCGGATCTGGCATCAGCATGGACCCCCCGCTCCGGCCGGAGCAGCCCTTCCCAAGCTGCCGTGCCGAGCTCTGCCCGGCACACTGGTGTTCTACACGTTCAGGGAAGTTCAACACCTTCCACCAAAGCGGGCTGTCAGGCGGCGGCGGTCCCAAGCCTGAATCCCTGCACCCTCTGGGAAGCTCCCCCGAGTTCTGAGCAGCCAGATTTAACTACATCTAACACCACCATTGCCACTGGCTGCATTAGTCCCACTGCCCCGTTGAAATGTTGTGGTGTAGCGTTTGGCTGCCTTTAAAAAGAACAAGGTATTGGATCAGGGTTATTGTGACTTTGCTCAAGCTCCATGCCCTGGGCACAGATTTGTGTGATGGGGAAGGATGGCTGCTCTTGATCTCTATCTAAAGGTAAAACTTCGGGTTAACGCTGCGGGGAGGGGACAAAAAGGCACTCTACAGGGAATTTTTAAAGTGCTAGCAGGGCAGACTGCATTATTGCCAGATTCTTTTAGGGTACTGTACGCACTTTACTTACTCTCTAGAATGTAAAGGTTTGCTGCCAAAAGAGGTCTGGGATTGGCAAAAGTGGTACTGTCATCTCGTGGTACTCTTTAGCCATTATGTATCAGAGCCCACATTCTAGGAGCTGCAGAAATGTACTGTCTATTCTTATCTCTCCTCTTGAGGCTGGAAAAGGTAACATCCTGCAGCAGCCAGCACAGATGCCTTTGCAGTGCTCCTGGACAGGAGCAGTGCTGGAGTTTGCGCTTGGGATTGAAGCAGTTGCAATTGCAGCTTCCCTATCTAAAATTTGGGAGAGGTCGTGACAAGAGCAGGAGCATCCCACATTGGAGCATGCTTTTGGTGTGGTGCTATCTGAATTTTAACAAGATTTGGATTCTGAAATGCACTCAGAGCTGCTCCATCTCCAACTCTCTTTATCCTGCTGAATTCAGGAGCAAAAATTGCTGGGATCAGGAAAGATGTGTGTGGCAGATCTGCTGTTTTACAACACTAATAGAGCCAGATTATTATTCTGTGACATTTTTTGCTTGTGTTCCGCTCTAAACATGAGGATATGGTGTTTGGGGAGCAAAATTGGACTAGTTACAGGCTATAGCAAATCCTATTTTCAGGTCTTTCTAACAAAATCTGGGGCATGAGCCTAAAAAGAGACGGTAAAAGGAGACCTAGGTTAATTTTTTCTTTTATTATTTCCAGAAGGGAGCATATGCCCACACACCTGGCCAACACTGGCACCACAAGGAGGCACACAGAGGCTCCTGTAACCTCCCTTCATCACATCTCACCAGAGCAGCCCAGTACAGCACTGCCAACTCTCACAGGGCTTGCTCCAACACAGCAAAAATGAAGGTACAAGTAGGTCCAGTGCATTTTCCCCTTGTCTCACAGTGTACATTTATTCACGTCCATGAGTTTCAGCCAGGTGCAGCTTTCTGGTGAGCAAGGACCATGTTCTGGAATTAGGAGGCGACATACGCTGTCCCACTTGCTTGTGTTTACTAATAGATAGGAAATGTGTTTGTGGCACTGCTGCTGCTGCCGTGGAGGGGAAGGCGTACGCATGGCATGCCTCAGCAGTAATTACCAGATTCATGTGGGATGGAAGGAACAGCATGTTAGGGGATTGCAACAGTAATAAGACACAGAGATGATACTGATTCTATTACACCGCAAATGCATGCATATAATAACCATGGTTGTAGGAGGAGGAACAAGGATTTAAAAAAAAAAATAATAGCTTCAGCTTTTTATTTAGGAACAAAGTCCTGATTTCTCCGCATGCCTGAAGTGTTTTATAATCCCTTCAACTGAATACAGAGTATAAAAGAACAGCTTTTTTCCTCCACCCGTTTTACTGCTTTTTTATTTTATATGTTGAATGCAGGAACATTTCCAATCCGTGAGTGTCTGGGAGCCTTCAGAGATGGAAGGCCAGGAGGCAGGTTGGTACTGCAACTCATGAGGGCTTGGGGAGACTCAAGGTTATGCCTGATTTGTAAGCATTGTGGAGATCACAAATATTTAGCTGTGTTCCTTCATACTCCTTTTTGTGCAAAGTTATGAAGATTGAGTATAGATTCATAGATTATGAGACTTAATAGAACCATTGTGGCTTTTGAATCTTGCATAACCTAAGCCATCAGCTAAATTGGAATTAATTCCTATTCAAACTAAATCATACTTCATAGGAGAACGAAAAAAGTGAAACCAAATAACATAGCCAGGCATATTCTAGCAATTCCCTATGGTGAAAATCTGCCATCGTGTTCAGTAAATTGTTCCAATAAGTTTCCTCCCCCACAGGTAAGAAATTTGGCTTTCTCTACAGCTTTGCATCTAACTGTCTTCAGTTTGAAATGTTTATCCTTGTAATATCCTTGTCTGCTGGCTTAAGAGCCCTTAATTATCCTGTACCTGTTTCCCATGGGGACATTCCCAGACAGCTGCAGAGCAAGTATGAACTGAATACTTGTCTAGTGCCAGCCTTAACCTGGGTCACATAGTCCTGTGCTGCTCCATACACCAGTGCAGCTCTTGGCTCCTGCACAGTCCTGAAGCCACCACTTTATCTGTCTGCTGGCAGGGGGAAAAAAAAAAAAGCCAGACCACAGCATGAAGCATAAGCACATAAAATTTGGCACAGATCATTACCCTTCCTGCCTAGTGCACATCATGCTGTTGTCCTTCTGGGAGAGTAAATATCAAGGAGCAGAAAAAGTCTGGAAAAATGTGGAGATAATTTTCTTTCTTCACATTGTGTCTGCAGGTAGAAGCTAAACACTGCTTATAAATCTTTACCTATGTGTTTTTTCTGGGTTTGCTTCTCTATATATAAGTGAAAGAACAAACTTATACAGTAAGTCTTATGGACTGAAGAAATTAAGGCAGCCAGAAACAAAGCAAAAACTCTGTGAATTGGATGGAGGGCAGGGTATAAGTTTTAATTTTACTGATTGTTAGAATCTATTAAGGTAGCCTGGATACTGCTGGCAAGTAAAGAAGTGTTTATTCATATAGTATAAGTAGAAGCCAATATTGATTTCCGTGACCACAAAATGAAGGCTGATGCAGTAAACAATGGGAATTTGTAAATGTTGGTGTTTACTGATCTCATATGTTCCTCATCCTGTAATCCTGAACTGCACATGAAATTCCTACTCCATATAAACTTTTAGGGTTCTGAGATAATCTGGACTGCTCTCAAACAAGTACCTTGTATTCTTTCATTCTCTGTGTATACCTGTGTCTCTTTGTAGCTGGAGATACTCTACTTCCACAACTATGTTACATTTTGGGGTTTTTCCATACTGTAAAGTGGATTTTTGAGCCTCACTTAAAAAGAATTCTTAAGGAAATAAACAGTTTCCAGATTTAGCAGTGTTACTTGTAATCCACGGTTTTATCTCGCCCAGCAGCACTGTAAAGGACACGATGGAAGAGGAAAGAGGAGTCTCTGGCTCCCACTTTCTTTGGGAAAGGAATGAGAGGGGCCTGGTGAAGGAGGGTGAGCACAAGAGGCAGGGAGGAAGGAGCTGGCAGACTGTGCCCTCCGTGGCCCTGTGTCCATCCCTGCTCCCCCGGGCTGCCCAGCACCAGCCACACATGCTGAGAGAGGCAGAGGAGGAGGGAGACCTTTGGGATGAAGGAGAACTGTTGGATGAGCCAGTCTGAGGGCAGAGGGGCATTCCAGACTGGGTGGTGGTGGTGGTGTCTACTTGCTTTTTGCTGGCAATCAGTGATGGCCTGTGCCATCAACTGTAAGAAATTTCTCTGTTTTCCAGATGTGCTTTTTAGCTCCATTTCTCCCAGCCATGCAAACATATGGAGAGCTGGCCTACTTCAGAATACTGTTCACTGGCACTTCATGACTACCTATTGTATAACTGAAAGAATTTAATGAACTATGACTTAAAATCACTGTGCTTTCTAACTCTTCCCTCAGTTTTTGCTTCCTGCAAGGACCCTGGCTGAGGTTGCACCTTTTTGAGACCCATTATCTAACTGCAGCATGACTTTTTTTGCAAGGAGACTTCATCATGATTTGTTTCAATATATCTGGGGTAATCTGTTTTATAACAGCACAGTGTGATTCTACCCTGGTAGTACAAACTGCAGCAACAGCAGAACTACCAGTTTCTGATTTTTTGTGTCATTAATCCTGACTGTCTTAAGAAGAGAATTTAGTGTGTTATAATGGCAGTAATATTGGTTTCAGCAGGAGATGTGGTAGAGAAGCTGTCTGTCAGAAAGCATCCCTGGTAGCCTGTGCTTTGGAGACACTGATGGACTCACCACTGTGCAATTAAGAACTGATCATTAGTTTAGATTTAGCCCAAATTTTTTTTTCTTTCTTGCCTAGAAAAACAAAAATCCACTCCCCTACTACACTCACATCTTTTATCATAGGACCCAGCAAAGCTCTGTGAGACAATTAATATTTATGGATATCTTCATCCTATTCAGGAAAGTAGTATGTCTGATCCAAAGCCCTTTGGTGTCAGTGGAAGGACTCCGACTGATTTCAGTGGGATTTGGATCAGATCTTTGAACAAATGCTTAGCTCCAAAGCTGGCACTTAGGTTTTACTGAGTGGTTTAAATATTTTTGGAAGTGCTTTGTTTCATCATGCCAATGGGTCTTTTTCTCTGATAGGAACAACGAGATGAATCTTCCTGATGATAGATATTCTGTGCTGGCATTGCTGAGCAACAAGAACAAAAAAAATATACATAAGTGTGGGGTTTTATTTTCCCATCCTTAAAACAACAATGGAACTATTATCTAGTGTGTTTCAAATGTGTGTCTACATTAATTTATACCACTACCCTTTACAAGTACAATTTTTCAGCTTTCCTCAGAGTCATAATCTATGTGTTAACATATTGTGAACGTTTTTAACTGGAAATGTCCCATCATGTAAACACAACTGCACACAAGTGGTTTTAGTGATTTGCAGAGTCTTGTTTAAATTATTTTTTTGTGTCTTCTTGCCTTACTTCAGTAAGGGGGCTCATATTTGCATAATGCAATTGATGTATGGGTATGATGAACGTTCACTGTTGGAAGTCTGGTGACCTGATGTAAAAAGCTTTTTCCTTCTATTTTTTAGTAGTAAAAGAAACATAACGAAATCTCTCCATATCATTATTTTTATGGTAGTGAAATTGAAAGAATACAAATTCCACTGTGCTAATGAAATATCTAGAAATATGTGAGGAGCAAGAGTAATGGGTGAAATTCAGTCCTAGGCAGAGGGCCAGCCTAGAGTGATTCATCATGAAAGCCCCCAAGTAAGACCTCAAAATAGGACTTAAGTGAGACTTCAGTGCCCTATGCCTTGAGCTGGCTTTCTGTAATAGTGGGAGAAAGTTCCCCCCAATGAATTATTCATCCTAAAAAATGCATTCTATTAGTTTACCTTATTTTTCTTGATTTCTTGAATTTATTTAATTGAAATTACTCACCAAATAATTTCTATGAATAATCATGGCCTGAGGATTACTTTTGAGCAGTTCACAGTGAGCATTTCATATTCCACATTCAGAATGACTGCTGTGTCATTGAGTTGTCATTATGCACAGAGGTCACATAGTTCTGGTTTTGCTTCAGAAAAAAATGAGACGAGTAGAAAAAAATGGCATTTTTTCAGACTCCGTGTGTTCCCAGAAGTTCCTCCCATTAAGTTCATTCCATGAGATGTTTGTGAATAGCTGCCCACTGAAGAAAGAATTGGGTAATAATTTGCTTTTTTTTCCATCAAATTTCTAAGAGGAATGTAATTCTGCATGTGCAGGGGATGCGTGCATGTCTGCTGTCAGTCAAGGTCCCCCCCCGCTTCACAGAAATTTTGAACCAGATCTGCTGAAAGGTGCTGCTGTGGGTGATTTTAGTTTCCCCCTTGTTCAGTGATCAGTGACTGAGGATTTTCCCAAGCAGGTGGGAGCTTTCAGCCTGGCCTGATTGAGCTGGAGCTCATTTCCTTGCTGCAGCCCTGCTGGGCTGGGCAGTGGCAGCCAGAAGGGTCTGGGGAATTCACTCCTGGTTTGGCTGCTGCTGAGCAGGGCTCCCACAGCTTCAGGGCTGGCTCTCAACGTTCTCCCCTCACCGGTGTGCTGCGGAGGAGGAGGGTCTTGGGGAGAGCACACAGCCAGGGCAGCTGA
>PYHW01010359.1:2171612-2194785 GCA_013186435.1 Turdus rufiventris | reverse complement strand
GGCTTGGGGTTTGTTTCTTTGTAGTACTGTATTTCTATTTTAATTTCCCTAGTAAAGAACTGTTATTCCTAATTCCCACATCTTTGCCAAGAGCCCCTTGATTTCAAAATTATAATAATTTGGAGGGAGGGGTTTTACATTCTCCATTTCAANGAGAAGCTCCTGCCTTTCTCAGCAGACACCTGTCCTCCAAACTAGGACACACTAAAAGCTGAGAGAAGGAGATTACATTTGTAACAAGGATTTTTTTTTTTTTTCTGGGGCAGTCACTAATGAAGACCTACATTTCTAGGAAGTGGCTGCACAGCACCTGCTGATAATAAATCTTTTGTTTTCCTTTGCTTCCACGTGCAGCCTGTTGCTTTATTTTATTAAACTGCCTTTATCTTGACCCAAAAGTTTTTCCAAGAATAAAAATGTTAATTCTCTGAGAGTTAAATTCTTCAATTTTTGAATAAAGAAAAACTTTCTCTGCTTTTCTGCAGTCTTTTCTACATCACTCTAGCCAAAAACTTTGATGTCTCTGAGATGTAATCATTTACCTGAAAAATACCCTATGATATTTGTCTTGTGGAGGCTGCTTGTACACATGCTGACTTTGAAGCATGATGTATAACTGCAAGTGGCATGAAAAGAAATTGATGAGACAATTAGAAATTGTGAGAATGGTGGCTGCATTAATTTGTCGGGGAGAATCACTTATAAAGTATTTCAAATTCCACAGAAACCTTAAAATTTATTTGGCATCTGAAGTAGCTCCCTGAGCTGTTATTGAACAAAGCACAATATAAACATACTTAAAATTGTGACCTAGACTTTAGCCACAGACAAATCTCCCTTTGGCTTCATGAAGCCAGGAATCCAGCTGACTTCTACCCTGGGGACACAAATCTTGAGTGTCTAGTACGTCATTTTATGGTGAGGTGTAGGTGCTTGGGTAGAAAACTGGTACAAAGAATCTCCTCTGCTATTGACAGCAGTCAAACTCTGATGGTGCTTAAAACTGCTTGATGTCAAAATTTTTAACATTGCTGTTTACCTGACCTTGGAGTTTCTTTCCTGACTGTCCTCAGAACCATCTCTGGCTTGACAGACTCATTCCAAAGCAAATCAGAAATATGGCAAACATGCAAATTAACTGAAAGGACAATAGGAAGGGAAGGAATCAGTCAGAATAATCTCTGCTTTATTGCAGTCATTGGGGTCTGGGTGCTGAAGATATTTAATCACCTGCTTTCCTGTCAAAATGCCAGGTGTAGGGCACACCTGAATCTGTGTAATAGTCAGTGGATGGGCATGTGCCCAACTGCTGCTCAGCAGGGACCTTGTTCTTTGCCTGGTGCCTTTTCAGCCCATGAGATTCCATGTGAAGTGGAACAGCTTTGGCCTCGATATGAAGGGTGTGTATACATTCCATAGCTCTTGTGGCATTTCTTTCCATTCCAAAGCATATAATTTTTGAACAACTGTCCATCCTTTATATGGCCTCTTTTTTATCATCCATTAGTCTTTTTCCTGTAAAGCGATAAAATGCTTTGCAAGCAGGAGATTTTTATGTCCACTGTGTGCCTGAGCAGCAAGTAAAACTGGGAGGAGAAGAGGACAACTCAGTCAGCCTTGGTAATCAGCTGTGGCTTGGAATCTGGAAAATCCATTTGCACACACATTTGCTCAGAGTGTTTTTGCTTTACAGCCACTACAGAGGTTAGCATTTGAGCTTTTTGATTAAAAATGTTGTTGCTTTTGCAGACACTTTGGCTTTATTGTTTCTGGCTGGTGTTACTGATGCACTTAGAATTCTATAGAGCTGAGGTCCTTCCTTTGCATATATTTACTTATGACCTGTCCAGTGGTGCAGATCATCTCAAGTATAAGCACTTCAATGCCTTCCTTTTTAGAGATGTGTCTTTCAGAAGCCCATCTTGCCTTATGACAACTACTTTTGGGTTTTGGTAATTTTTTTGTACTAATATAAGTATCTTAAATATATTTTCTTTTAGCAGAATACTTAAACATCAACAGCTAACAGGTGTCATTTGGCAAATCACGGCTTACATTGTACCTGTAGCAGTATTGGGCTCATGGCAGATGCATTGCACCTACGAGTTTCTCACCCCAAAAAGGACTTGCAGTTGTTATTTTTTATCATTTCTGCTATTAAAATTTGTATTCAGTATTAGTATTTTGATACTGAAGGAACATCTGATAACACGAGTCATGAACCAGCCCTCATTTTTGTATTGTTAGCTCTTTTGCTTATCTCTTTCCTTCTCCTCTAGGAGGGGGGTCATATCATTTTTGTTCCATTCCTTAAGAGCTTTTGTAATATGAAGGCTTAGATCTAGAATTATAATTGTGTGGGATGCTGTATGCACAAGTAGAATGACAGCACTTGCCAGGTAGCTTACAATAACGTATTGAGAATTTCACTATTTTTTAAACTGAATGTGGACATAAAAAATGCACCTATATCTGAAAGATAGGTACAATTAGATTGACAACTTTTATGTCAGGTTTCTTGTTGGTGTCATTTAAAATTGCTGAAATGCAGTGTTGCCACTCCCTCCCTTCTTCCATTCCCCGAAATGAGGCTTATACTGGAAATGCTGACAAGACCCTTATCATTTGAGATGGCACCATGCACAGCTTTAAATACTGGTTATAAATGTTAATGCATTATCTGAATGATATTTTTTCCACATGTAGGCAGCTCAGGATAGAGTCTCAGTAATAAATTTAACAAGTTCAGGAGGAAAACACAGTATGCTTATGTGAGTATTATAATGATTGGCATTTTTGCAAACAGCATATGATAAGTGGTGCAATTTTATTTTCAAGGTTTAATCAATAGAGAGCTCTTTGATATTGCCATGTACTTTGCAAATAGATGCTTCCTTGGGATGACAGCAAAACAACTTCTGTTTTGTGGTGTATTTACGCTTAGGGTTTAATCAATCTGCTTTAGTGATTGTCGTAAATTTTGATATTCCAAAAATTAAATAGGGGCTATAAAATAATTATGCTTCATGGTGGCATCCTCTTGCTGCTAGCCTGGGTCATCTGGCTTCACAAATGTTGAAAAGAGCTCAAAGTCCATCGCTGTGCCAATTACAAGAGCATGGGCTGTGTACCAGTTTATTCTCATTTATTGTAAACCCAAGCCAGCTGTTGTAGAGAAAATTGAGGTGGATCTTCAAAAGCTTAAGAAGGACTTTATGAATGTCTTGTGTTAGCTTTTGGGAATGATTTTCCTGTCAGATAAGAGGAGGCAGAAATGAGCCCCCACAATACACTCCAGCCTCCCCTGTAATTTTGATCTGCAGGGGTCGCAGAAGTGGCTGAAGCTCCTTCTGTGTGAGCACAGAAGTCCAAACCCCCAAGAGTGGCTCCTTCAGTGAGCCCAGCACCAGTACTGGTGCTCCTCAGGGAGGCTGAGAGGAGTAGAGCATCTCTGGCCTTTCTATGGAACATTTCAAACCAGCACAGAGGACTTTGGGGGATTCCCAGTGCTCTGGGTGAGCTTTTCCCTTGCTGAGCAGAGCCCGATGGGCTGTGTCTGTTTAGTTCTTGGAAACAACAGTAGCACTGGAAAGCTGAAGCTGGAAGGTCATGTCACAAGCATTTGACGGCTGCCCATGCCCACATGGAGCTGTGGTGTCAGCCCAGCTTGTCCTCCCTGGTGCAGCAGATATTCATGCTAGCCCCACAGGACCAGTCCCAGGGAAGCCTGCCTGGAACTGCGTTAACAATTTCTTGGATGTGGCAGCAGAAGGACACACACCATGAACTCGGAGATAACCTTGGCAAGGAATTGTCTCTGTCACTCTCATCCTCTCTGATAAAAATATAGTAACTGGTAGGCATTTGGGGAACGAGGAAGCTGGAGAGTTTCAGGTGATTTAACCTGAATGTAGCAGAGGGCCATGAGCACCGAGGCAGAACCTCCAGAGATGGCAATGAGAGATCTGTGCCAGGCACCACTGCAGGGAATGACCCAGTCAGATCCTGATCTCAGCACAGAAATTCCTCCAGAGCCATGAGGGCTTTTGGCAGGGTGACAACAGCATAAGATCAGGGAGTGTGTGTGCTGTGCATACCTGATGAGTTGTTAGAGATGCCTGTTAACAAAACTGGTCTTTGAATATTTATTTTAAATATTTTATTTTTAATGCTTTTTACTTGCAGCAAGAAGACACTGTTTCAGCATTAAGATATTGCATTTTCAGCTGGACTTCCACTCGTGTTCATACAAATATTCAGGAGGATGTCCTAGAGAGGGCATGTACTCCTTTTTATACAATTTCGTTTTGTGATGTATGTATGTGTGTGAGCTCTGGATATACAAATATATACATATAAGTATGTACATCTGGGTTTAAATAACAGGTGTTTTGCTTTGCTGTCCCCTAACCAACATCTGTTGCTGAGCTACCTATGTAAATATGCTGTAATGGCTGATCCTTTTGCATTCTTTGTGCTGCCTTTGCTTATGCTGAATAGCAGCTGACACGTCAGTTGGGATGGCTGAGCTCAGTGCATTTTCCTTTGGAACAGGACACTTTTCAGTGCAAAGAGAGGGTACCACAGACTGACTCTTCTGCCTTTATCCTCAATAAACTCCATTAAATCAGACCTATAGTTTGTAGCAAGGGACATTCTCCCTTGCATTGAAATGCATGGGAAAGGCTGGAGGCTCTGTTTTTAAGGTTAATTAGGTCCTGAAAAGAATTAACTGGATTTGTTTTCTCTATATTTTTTCTCTTATTTTTAAGAAACTTTTTAATTACCTTCATCTTTGTTGGTATATTCAGATACACTTTTCCCTTTATAGGACAAATTGTATGTACTTTTGAGTTTATTAAAAGCCATTTTGATAGACAGATTCTAATTCTCATTTTCTCATTTTAAATGATGGTGAGCATGGTGCTTGACATTGTGTTAAAATTTAGGCATCAGATACACTATATATTAATGTGAGTTGTGCAGTTAATCTTTGTTTTTGTTTAACTGACTGCTAAAATTACTAATTGTTTAAGCACTAAATGTGAATTTTGTTTTCAGTTGGCTACACTGTGTTTGGAAATTAAAGGAGCAAATAGTTCAAAAATCCTTTGGTGGGGGTGGACGTTTCAGAAACCAACTTTTTTTTATTTTCAGGTTCTCATTATGAATCTGCTGTGGACCCTACTGCTGATTCAGAAAGGTAAATACTCTCCTTTTCAACTCCCTTTGGAAGGTTGCTTTTGGCTGCATGAAAACATGTTTATGTATCGATATGATAACAATGGTTAACTGACATGCCTGTGGACCAGCCAAAAATCCCCTCTACGCCCCTAAAGAGGGTTCCCAAAGCCTGCTTAACACTGCCAGCAGAGATAGTCTCCTTGTAGAACATGCAACATTTGAGACAGGAGAAAACTGTTGGCTGGAGCCAGCCTCATAACTTTCTTCTTTTTGTTACTGAAATTAGAGCTATTTATGATGCTTACCCTCAATGTCAATATACATGAAGAATGGAATGTGTTGTAGGAGGGAGGAGGGAGATATCATCTTGTTCTTTTACTCACTTTTAGATGAATTGGTTTTGCAGGGGAGTACATTTGTATTTGGAGTCCTCCTCCCCATTCCAGGTTTCCTTGTGTTGCGTTCACTTCCAGCCCTTTCTCCCACATCTCTTCAGAAAATAACTGGGTTCTCAGTTATTTTTGGTTAAAAATTCAGTTCTCTTAACCCTTAGCAGTAATCCAGGCAGGAGGGAGTTTGAGCAAGTTCAAGAAAGACTCTGTAATTTCAGCATAATAACATGGCTCTTCTCATTCTAATGACATTCCTTGCTCCTTGTAAGATTAAAGTTTTCTGTGATTTTTTTCATGTTGTTCTACAACATACTTCAGCCACAATGGCAATATTCTCCATGGATTGCAGGATTGTCTTCTTGATTCTTTGCTTCTCTTCTTATGATCTCTTTCTTCTCATCTTAGCTCAGGCTCTTGGTTTTATATCTGTTATACGGAATGTAAAATGGTTGGAAAGAGCAAGAATGAACATAGACTAGCAAGACAGACTTCTGATCAATCATGTCACACCAAAAATCTTAATTAAAAATAGTAGCCAGACTGGAAGAGGCACAGAGGATGGACTGCTGTGGGAATGCTGAAGAAAAGTGGAGTTTTAGTGAAGTGAAGTTTTAGAGTGTGGTTTGGAGATCCCACTCTTCTGTCATGACTGATATCCACAAACTCTCCTGTTACAGACCCTCAAAGCCACAGTGTGGTGATTCCCAACAGGGCAAAGGCCAGCAAGCAAGAAGCTACTGTAAGAACACAGGTCCTTGCATTTTTTTTGATGTTTCAGTGCTCTGTTTACATGACCACCATGGAGTTCAGCACTAATGACCCACTGGAGTTGCTGAATAAACAAAGCCATACAGTCAGTCCAGCCTAGCTTCAGAAATTATTGGGACCATTACTAGATCTTGGAGTTTTACTTGTCCATCCCTGCTGTGTTTCATTCCTATGAAATACATGAGGTATTTCACACCTGCTGTCACCTAAGAGTTCTTCCACACAGCCTCATTTGATGCCGCTTCAGGCATCCAAAAACATCTGGAGAGTCAGTGATTTCAGCCAGCTTGCAGAACATTCTCAAATCCTGGCATTCCTGCTCTCATAGCTTTGGGGTGCTGCAGTGTCAAAGCAAGCAGGAATCAGTTGACACAAGCAGACACAAATGGATTAACTGGAGGTGCAAAGCACTGAGGTATGATTGTTCACAATTAACTAGTAAATTTTAATGGAAGCTGAGTCATGGATTTCCCCATGTGGCTTTGAAATTGCTGATAAAACAAAATGCTGGGTTTATTTGACATTCATTGCAAAACTACATTTGATATCTGTGCTCAGAAACCTTGGCAATGGCACAGAAACCCCTTGCTCTAAGCAGGGGAAAACACAGGACAGGGTTGTCATTGCTCCAAGTGTAACTGTCGAGTGAAATGGTTTCCTTGATGGCATCCATAAAAGAGCACAAGAGCACAAATCCAACCTCCTTTGGAAGATAATTTGTTTTTGCAGATGTTGAAAAACAAGTTGGTTGGTTGTTGTTTGGATTCCATGCAAGGGAGTTGCTGATAAGGAGCTGCTTTTATGCAAAGAAAGTCAAGATGCTTTATGTGATTGCTTAGTCAGAAGAAAGCTGTATTAACAGACCTTAGCAAGTTATGGTCCTAAAGCCATCCTTTTCTGGAACCTCCCAAAAGCGGTATTTTACCTTGCTAACTGGCAAAATGCCATCTGAGCAGACCAGCTGAGGTAGGCAGACAAATACTGTGGCCAGATCCACCTAATGTTTGTTGAGCTCGAATCTCCTGGAAGGCAGTGTAACAGGGCTGCTGTGTCCTGAGTTTCTGAGGCTGTCACCTGCTAATTGGATAGACTGTCTCTGCCTTAGTGCTGATCATAGTTAATGCTCAAGATCAAAAGATAGCTCAATGAAGATAAATTTGCAGCCTGAGAGAATTTGTCATGTATTTAAGTTTCTGAAATACAGAATAAGCAGAGCACTGGTATTATGTAGGTGTGCATAAGAATGTTGTGAGGCAAGATCCTGAGGCACTCATGGAATCTGAACAGTTGGACATAGAGTTTAAAGAAAGTTAAGTGTCCTAATTTGTGCTTGAAGTTATAAGCTCGACCCAATGTATTAAAGTTCCTTCCTCAAATTCTCTAGAAATGGTCCCACATCTCTAGAACATACTATTGGACTTTCTGATTGCTGTGGAATCTTCCCACCACCATAAGATGCTGTAAAACAGTTTATAAACTGACGTAAAACTGGTTCTGCAGGCCATATTCTGTGATACAGGGAATTCTGACTGCAACAAAATCAGAGGAGTTCCTGCCACACAGGTGTAGGAATGGGGAAGCACAATGTTTGGGGATAGTAATTCCTCCTTTTACAGTAGTCAGCAAAGTTTTTCCAAACCCCTGTTTTGCTATTCAGACACTTTGGGATGTATGGCAGGTGAAGGCTTTTGGAATAGGGTGAAATCTAACCTGGAATCATGGGGGAGCTTTATTTAAACCAAGCGTATGTAAACATGCACTTCCTACACCAACAACCTCCTTTTTGCCCGCATGAAAAGCAATGTTTTCTCTAAATTTGCAGCCAATACATCCTGCTTGCATGTGTTACACTTTCAGGGCATCAAACAGTGAGTGATCAGCAGGATGAGGCTGGAGGGGACAGAAAGTTTCTTTGTGTTGCAGAACTTTTTGGTGGGGTGTGAGACGATGAGGAAGCAGAGACTGCTGAGGAGGTCTGTGCAGGCAGTGCTCACCATTCTCTGAAGGGCAGAAGAATGGTTATGCAGAGGATGAAAGGCCATGTTTAAGGCAGATAGAGCCAAGCTGGGGTCCACCAGGAGCATGTTGTGGTGTGTGTGTTCTGCTGCTTCATTAACAGCACTCGGTGTGCTCCGACCCTGGCTGTCCTGTGAGCATGAGGATGCTTTCAGTTTTTTGCCTCAGCTATTTCTTCCTGGTCATGTAGCAGACATTAAACACAATGTCACCCACCATGGGCTGCCCTCTGGTCCTGACCTGCTGTCACCTGGCTCATCACCAGCCCCAAGGCACAGACAGCTCCGTGTGCCCCAGTTGCTCTCTCTGTCATTTAGGGAATCTCTTCAGCTTTAATGTCCTGTTCTGAAGAGCTGGATCCATCCACAGCAGCCCTCCATGGCAGATGAGCACTCCCTTTCCTACAGCCTAGTGCACCACACTGCTGTGATGCCAGCAAGGTCACAGCCCATCCCAGGACCTTTGCAGCCTCCTGTCTGTCCCCTATAGTGTACAGGCATTTACTGGGAATCATTGTGAACCACTAGGAACCAGCACTGAGGTTTTGCACCCAGCCCAGAGCCACCTGCAGCAGGGCAGGTGCAACAGAGCCCAACCAGCCCCAGGAGGACTTCACTTGCACAGCCCCACTGAAGCAGTTGGCATCGAGGGACAGCCACTTTCTCAGTGGCTCAGACACCTGCCCAGCACTTTGGTGATGCTGTCCTGCCCTCGGGCAGATGTGTAAGCCCTGCTGCCTGTTGCTGTGCTGTTTCCAGGTGTACCAAGAACACAGAATTTAGTAAAACCGTGACCTGAGCCCTCAGCACAGCACTCATTTGCAGCAGGCTCAGCCCTTGGCTCTGCCTGGTGCATACTAATGACTTGTTTTCATCCTTCCTGGCCATGGGAACTGTCCCCATGCACTGCATCCTCAGCCTCTCCTCCCATGGGGTGCTTGGGGTGTGGGGCCATCACCCAGGGGAGCTCGGATGTTTTGGTGGGTTACAGGTGATCCATGTACAAGAGGAAAAAAAGGAAACTATCACTTGTCCAGAAGACTGTGCACAGGATTTATGATAAGTAAGATTTTGCTTTTTTTTTTCTTAGTGTGCAGGCACTTTTCCATAAGTTCTCTGCTGACTTGGGTTGGGACAGGATGCCCTTTATGCTGCAATATGATGCTATGGAGCTGGCAGCCTTCCTTTTGCACAGCCCCACACTAAATGGAGGGCAGACAGGCAGGGGAAAATAAATCTGAAAAGGGAGAAGGTTGTGCTGTTCTAGTTTTCTTTCCCCTCATTTTCTGCCTGCTCTTTTCCCCAGGTCTCTTGCCCTACTATAAATGCAGGCAAAAGCCTGCAGTCCCGATGAGCAAAATTAAAAGCCACGGGCTCAGGCAGTGTGTATCTACTCTAATTTCTCTTTTTTTTCTTCTAGTGATCCAGACAAGTCTTACATGTTTTCTGCTCCATTCTTTGGGTCAAGAACACACTGGTTAATAGCCAATTATTTCATACCCTAAGGGAATTTTGGGAAAGAAGTTTCTGGGAAGAGTCAACTTGTTTTGGGAAATGAGACTAATACTCAGTAAGTGAGATCTTTTGCTCTCCTTTGCAATACTGTTCCATTTCAGCACAAGGTGGATTTATTGCTGTAATAGCTGTGGTTCAGACAAAGCATAATTGTTTCCCAGAGTTGTATTTTTTTTTCTTGTTTTTCACAAAACGTGAAGTTTTAGCCAGGACACTGTAGCAAAAAATTCAGTTAGGTAATTAAATTCTGCTTATTGAAAATTTCCCTTTTAAAATCCATCCAAACCACTGGTTGCTTTTCCTTTGAGCACTTTTAAAGGCTGAATTCAGTTTAAATTCACAGCTCTCCAAATTCTGAACCTGCTAAAATTTTCCTTGACTGCCTAAACCAGAATGTGCAGTTCCAGCTTAGAAATCTAAAGGTACATTTTTGCATGGTTAATTGATGTTGTTTGTATTCTTGTTTAGACACAACTCATGTAGACTCAACCTATGACTAGCAGAAGTAAACAGTATTATTTACACAGGAAAAGCAAGCATTATTTAAAACTATTTTTTAGTAACGAGTAGCATAGAGCATGAATAAATTCATTTTGTGTACCAAGAGCTGTTTTACCTGTACAAAAATCCAATAGTGAAAGAAATAGGCTGAAAGATAATCTGAGGCAAACAGTCCGGAACAGCAACCCAGAACAGATGATGCACAGTATAAATTACTACAATTTATTTTTTTAATTTACTTGTGCTACTTTATTATTGTTTATTCATTTGATAGATGGCATTTAATTTCAGTTTGAGAGCTTCAGGACGAGTGTTTGATGCTAATGGTTGGAATTTACTGCTGGGCAGAAAGCCAAGGTGCCATGTTGCAGTTATGCCCTCCAAGCTGTGTTTAAGTGGCCTTCTGTTGCCCTTGGGGTATGTTTTACATAGGAAGCTTAAAGGCTAAGGCAGGCCTGCAGCTCACTTGCTGGAAGGCAAGATAAACATGGTTTTCCCTCTCTCCTGTTCTTTCCAGCAAGAAAATCAAATTATTGGATTACTGGCCCTTCGATTGTGCTCAGCACACATAGTTCAAAAAATCCCATTGTACTGGAGACCTTTGAGATGAAACATATATGGATAAAGAGAACAAATGTATTTAATTGGTCTAATATGTCAATAGTGTGTTATTACCTGATTAAGTGAGATGGCTATGACTGTTCTAAACAGCCTGATGTATGTTAGACATGTGCTGCTAGACTGGCCACATGACAAAAACCCAACAAACCAATAAACCAAAAAAGCCCACCCTCAGTAGCCTACTAAAGGCAAAATTAATGCAGAATTTCTTTCCTTGCTTATTTTTATTTCTGGAAAAGAAAATCAAAGCAAACAGATTGATCTTGTGCAGGGTTAAAATTGCAGTTACCCAGGGATCTGTGCAGCACATGAAATATTTGAGCTGAGATTAGAACGTGACTGCTTTGTTCTACATATACCTCCATATGCATTGGCTTGACCTTTGAATTTCCTGCTTTCTGCCAGTTTTTGTTGCTTGCACATGTGTTCTATGGATTGATTTAGGGCTAATTCCTATTTGTTACAGTGTATTTTTAAGACATAATATCAGCTAAGATTGAAAGAAGTATCTAATGGATTTTAAACTACATTATTGTTGTAATTTTTGTGTATATTCACACATACATATCATGATCCAAATGTCACTCAACTGTGCACAATAAATAGCTCCACAGGAAAGTGTAGGTGAGCTAAAATAGAGTACTTTACAAAGTGGAGAAAACTTCTTTTACCCCCAAAGATTAGATTCTTCCATTTTATATTAGGCTGGTTTCTCTACAAGTTTCTTGTTAAAATTTTTATCTTACTTTTGTACTTATCATATCCTTTTGTACTTATGCGTCCATAGAGCAATAAACAGCTACTGAAACATGGTTGTCACTGTCACGGTCACTTTCACTGTATTTGAATTTCTTTCACTGCACAGTTTTGATGAATTCAGGGTAGCTCTTGTGTGCAAGTGAATTTTTTGCTGGCCAAATATGTGAACATGTATTCTAATGACTAGGGTTTCAAATAGAGCCTCCAAAAGTGACTAAAAAAATGCACATTAAACTAGAGGCTGAGATATATTTTTGTAGCTTGTTGAGATTCTAGCACATACTGGTGTTCATAAGATAATAAATGTGAAATGGATTTGATGCTTACCCACCTGAACATTTCTGAGTTAAAAAAAATAAAAGAGATTGATAGACAACACCTTCTCTCTTTTACAACTAATAAGCTTCTAGTTCATTAAGTTATTACATGCCATTCCTCATCTGACAAATAGAATCCATAATTCAGTTTTTCCCAGAGTTGCACATTCTTTAAGTCTACAGACTAAATCACCAGAGCACATTTTGTCAATAAAGCTTCTGTTTGGTGGGGGAAGGAGGGGGCAGTTAAGTAAAGTAATATGAAATGCAATCCGTTCTTTGTGTCAGAGGTCATTTATTTGCTTCAATATTGCTTTTATTCTATTTATATATTCACTAAATGACGATTACTATGGAAAGTCCATGGTTATTCACTGCATTATATTTAAACTGTTTTGCATTTTGTTGCAGGCTCTTGCACTTGGGAATCTTCAGCGTTATCTTGAGAAGTAAACTGTTCTTTTGCAATGAATCCTTGACAATGTATTAGTTCAGCTCTGCATTTACTGAGGGATAAAGGCTTTCTTCTGTGAGCAGTGGGAAAGCCACAGAGGCAAACAAAAAACCAGCCATGTCCTGCAGCCCTGAACCAAAGGCTTGTCACTTCCTGAGCCAGAGCTGCCCAGCGCAGATGCAGGCAGCCAGTGACACCTTCAGCATGGAAAGTTATATGGGACTAATTTGTGTCCTAGGCCGAGTTTCCAGCACTGCTCTTCTCACCAGGGCTGGAAGAGGGATTGCTGTGCTCTGTGTTGAGTATAATATATGGGGTCTATTTGTAGAAAATACAACCTGGTGATAAAATGCTTGCCTAGGGAGTGGGATAGAGTGGTCCAGGCTCTTCGCAGCTTGCAGTGATTTAAACCCATTTTTGCTGTCTAGAGAAACAGGCAGTCATGATATAGGGAAAAAAGCAGTGTGCCCTGCCCTCCCAGCCCTGGCATTTGGGTGGATGCTCTGCTAAGGGTTCTCAGGGTTGCAGCTGATGCACCCTGTGAGACAGCACTCCCTAAGGAGGGGGTGAGGTTGAGAGCTGGGAGGGGCACGGGGCACAGTGGCTGCCCTGCAGCACATTTAGTTCTGTTTCTGGGTGGGGTGGGGTAGCTGTTGCATTACCTTCCTTGGACAGGTGTTGCTCTAACCCTGGGGAGGCTCACAACCTGCCTTCTTCCCTTGTCTGCCTCTATTCTGGTTAAAGCCTGCCTTTTTCCTTGTAGTGGAAATTAATGGCTGTGAGCAGTTGTCATTTCCACCAGAGGGAGAAGAAGCCATTCCCTGCCCCGAAAAGTGCCGGGGGGATATTGTTCAATATCTGCAGGCATCCAGAAATTAGTGCCACCTCTACAGGTGAATGAAAGTCAGGGCTAGTCTGAGTAAGGAGAGGAATGAAGGAGGGTAGCACTGACTGGAAAAATTCAAGCCTGCACATTTCTGGAGGAGGTGTTGACTAACCAGTTCAAAATGCTCTGACACTGTATTATATTTTAATATGGGCTAGTACTTCTCATTATATTTTTAGTTAACAAACACACAGGTGATTGTTGCAACTGAAGAACAATGGTGTCCTTGGAAAGCACCATTTTAAAATGAAATGTTGTAACATGGTGCTAAGACGGCAGTGTAATGGGGTTACTGCTTATGACAATTATCGACTGTGAATTATAAATAAGGGAACAATGGGAAATATTATTTTAATGGAAAATGTAATAAGTTAAGAGAAGCCAAAAGTCTCTTAATTGATCCTTTCCCTGGAGATCACTCAGAGCTGCTCTGATGCTGAAAAATCCATCTTTGAAGAAGATTTCTTTGTGTTCAGTGTCTGCAGTGGTCCCTGACAGCTACAGCAGGGCAGGCACCTCTAGATGTGCCCAATGTGGGCATTGATGCCCCCTCTTGGGCTTGAAACCCTGCTCAGGATATATTCTGTCTATCCAAAATGGGAATTATGCTGTTGAAGCTATCTTAGCACCTTTAGCTAACCTTTGAAAGGAAGCCTCTCTAGACCATAATGGAAATGAGTCAACAATGCTTTTGCCTTATCAAAGCATTTATAAAATCAGATTTTTCTGGATAGCTAGGTAATGATATATTCAGTATTCTGATGGAGTTTCTTAACCCACTGTCACTCTTGTCTGCGACAGTAGCCTGTCCAATTTGATTAACCATTTATTACTTTTGAACCTAATATATAAAAAATAGCAAAGAGCACTAGAAAATAGCACTGGAAATAATCTCAAGAACCAGAAAAGCAGACTGGTGGCTGTTCATCTTCTGTAACTGCTGACACCTCCTGAGAGGCTCTTACACTGAATTTATCCAGGACTTTTGAGCTCTTGCTTTATGTTTAAATAAATAAATAAATCTATTATCTTTAAACTTGTCGCTTTTTTTTTACCAGGGAAAGTTTTAATGAGAAAGTTTAACTCGTCAGTGTTTTCTACTAATTAGGTGAAAGTGATTTTTCCTCTGCGTGCAATTACTGTTATCTGGTGCTCCTGGATTAGTGGGCAGCATCCACAAGTAATGCTGCCCGGCTTTAATTGTTTCAAAAAACTAAAAATGGTCTAAGAAGTTATTGACTACTATAGCATTTACATTCTGTGGGAACAAGCAAAATGACATTTAAGAGCTGCATGTTGTTTCTATAAATTTAGAACTAGAATATGCTCAGCCTTTTGCTATAGTGTATACTCTTCATAAACTGTCTTGTTACTCTCAATAACAAGACAATTTATGATTCAAAATAATATATTTGACAGCATAAATGAGTGATTTGCTCACATCCAGTAATTTAAGCATGTGGTTTTGCTCATTGTTATAAAAAACAAACCAAACCAGATTTTCATTCCTGGCCAAACCAATACTCATTCCTGGCCCACTGGGTATTTTTTCATGCTGGTTGTTTTTCATTTTACAGGCCTATCAAGTGCTGATATGGAAGTCACTTTTTTCCTTACTGAGTGAATAAATTACAAGTCCTGGAGCAGCGTTCAGTGTGCTGTAATTCTTGGCTATAACATCTATGAGATATGTTTAAACTGAATGATCCACTGCTCAGAGCAGGGATGGCTTCTTTTATAGCCCTCTTGTTCTTGCAGACAGTAAACCATTGAAATAGACCATGAAGACAAGGGCAAGTTCATCATATTCTCATCTTTCCTGGAGTCTTGCATGTACTTTTGTCCATGCTGTGGGACACCTTACACCTCACACATTCAGGACTAAGTAATTCTTGGCATTAATAGTGGCTTTTTTGCTGTTTTTTGGTTTGGTTTTTTTTCAGTCTATATTTTGAATATTAAAACTCTGATAATTTCTAGAAAAGTTTGTACCTCTCTTTGAAGCAGATACAAGTTTCAAACTCATATGTAACCTATATGTATAAAACCCACTTTGAAAGATGTTATTGTTCCTTCCAGTAGTTTTTTCTCCATTTACACAGAAAATGTTTTTCTACTTCCAGGCAGACTCTTCTATTCCTATCTCTTATATACTCAATCACCTTGTAAATGCAGAACATTATCGTACAGAAGAAGCTTTTTCACAGAATCCATGACTTTGACAGTTACACTTATTTTTTCATTTCTCCTGTGCTTCTTGACAGATCATGCAAGATTATTTTATCCATTACGTGACCTTCTTACTTGACATTCCTTTGTCATTGCTCTGAATCCAGGCACAAAGGACTGGAGAAGGCTGGGATGTGTAGGAAGGGAGAGGCCAGGATTGTTACCCAGAGCTCCCAAAGCAGGTTTGGGCTGTAACACTGCATTTAAGATATTCGGATTTCATATCTATTTAAATGCTAAAGAATAACACACATGCTCACTTCATGGGTTAAACTGTCTTTCATTCATAGCAGTAAGGTGATATATAACCCTTTCTTTATATTCAGCTGGAAGCTGGATTGAAAATGTCCACTCTCAATACCCACAGCCTCCATCTCAGGCTTTACTGGGTTTCTACTAGAGAATAGCATGGTTTATAATTTTACTGTTTTCATGTATTTAAATATAATGTCTGTCTAGCTACTAATTTTATTTTCCTGTTTAATTTATTCTCCAGATTCTCTGGCCTTCAGTCAATGCACTGGGTGATTAAATCATTATCCCAGTAATGAGATTTGACAAAATCTATGCCAGTTACCTGTGTGACCTGCTAAGTAGGTTAATTGGCAACCCCGAATAATTATCACCCACCTCATCTTGCTGACTGAGAGTCTGACAATAAATGAAACATAAAAATACTGGAAAGGACACACAGTTTTTAATTTCAACTTCTGAATTGTTTCAAATAAACCTTTTACCTAGTAGCTTATTTATTAATAAAATGCAGCAATTGAAAAAATATTTTGTGAACATACAGGTTTTATTAAGATGAAGATGCTTGCTCTTGTGCATCAGCACAGGTTCCTAGAGGAAAAAGAACTCCATGACATATTAGATGAACAGGTCCCTCTATTCTGCAAATTGCTTATATAAGAGAATTGTTGCATCCTCAGAGACACTGCTCAAAAGTAAGGAAAATTTAAGAAGTCAAAGTGATATTTGTAGTGACATTGCAATAATTATGTTTTAATGCTTTTCTGTGAAATCTTGAGAACTAGAAATTAACTTTATTGTTTAATGAAAGCTGTGGTGCTTCTATTCCCATTTCCCAGGAAAGAGAGTTAAGAAAAATAAATATGGTACCCAGTGATGCTGACTAGTATTGTGTATCTAATCTCTTCTACTTGGTTCATTTCTGAAAAACAGGGATGGTATTTCTTTCTGCCTTAGAAAATATAAGATTGGAGCTTAGAGAGGAAGTAGAATTGATTCCTGTGGATGAGAAGATGGGTTAAAAATATGTGAGATTTAAACTTCTGGTCTTCTCACAAGATAATCAGCTCAAATTAATGGTTCAGAGCCATGGATCTAGTCAGACTGCTTCCGAAATCATTCCTCTGCCCTGGCCAGAAGTCTCACCAAAACCTGGGGTAGAAAGAACAATCAAAGAATTCATTTCTTTTTATCAGCAGTTAGTGACTACAACATAAAGTGTCTTCAGAGAGGCTCTTTGGAGAGGGGGAGCTGCTCTGCCCTGTCCTAGGGCACTCCTGTGGCACAGCTGCTGCTCCTGAGCTGGGACCCTACAGCCTGCAAGCACAGCCACCACTGATGGAACCTCACAAATAAGTATGAAAGGCATGGTAGTTTTGGCCCAGTTACATCAGGTGATCGTGTGCCATGTCTCACAAAATTTCAGCATGGTTTTCCAGCAAATAAAAGCTTGCAACATCCCGATGTCCCATCCCCTCTGGCTGCCATTGACATTGCTCTTCAGCCTCTGTGTTTGCAAAAATAGGTTTCCATTTCTAAGCTCATTCCATTTTGGGAAGCAGAATGTGCAGTTTTCTGTGTCCAGAATGGATTCTTTAGATAGATAACCAATCCAAAGCCACTCCATCTCTCTATTGTCTTCGAGGCTTTAAAGTGGGGTGATACAATTCAAGAGAGGATACTGATGAAATCACTCAAACCTGAGTCTGAACAAGTCAGCAGAGCTCAGCTTTCAGGAGTGAGTCATGTTAGAACCAAGCATATGCTCAAGTGTTTTTCTGGATCATGGTCATATTGAACTATAATGACCTAAATGGATTTACTCTCCAGACAAATTTACTCTTTGCTTTCCTCCTGCCCACACATACATTTGCACCTCAATCAATCACTTATTTCTCCTTCTATTTCCTGCATCCTACTTTTATTAAAAACTTTATTACTTGTTTAATCTCTTCTAAGCATGGCTTTATTTCCTCTATTGGTTTCCTTGATAATTCATCATCAAGACTTTTTTGCCCCTACCTAAAGGTTTTCAATTTTACTGTACAAATTTAATAAAAACAAAATTGTTAAGGCTTGTTAAAGGAGCTGTACTTTTTCTTTGTGCTCCTTCTTCTAAACCCCTCCCCCCCATAAAGACAAAGGTGTTGAAGATGCACATCAGGTAAACAAAAAATGGCAAAAATAACATCTCGCAGCTCTCTTTTTGTGGATCTTTTTTTCTGACATGTGGTCTTTATGTCTAAAATTATAGATGTCAGGTAACAGGAGAGAAAAAAATAAAATAGAAGATGTATTGTAGCAAAATATCAAAGAACTGATGTATTGGAGGTAGTTATAAGGTGTTTTATTTCTCAAGAATTGCCCAACTTTATAAAGTTTAATCATACCTGATAGATAATTAAGGGCTGCTGATATTTTGCAATTCATTACCCATTGCTTGTTGATTACAGAATTGTTTTTGAATGAAGGAGCACTGTGAGGCCTGTGGGAAGCTAAGCTGACATGGCTTCTGTCTTTCCTTTTTATTACGATAGTCAATAGCTCAGTTGTGAGGAACAGAATTGCTCTTTGTAACTGTATTAGACATTCTTCTGGGAGAGCTAGCTAAAATTTGAGAGCAGAAAAGCATTTCTGGAAAAAAAAAAACACCCACAAAAAAAACCCAACCCAGCGTGCCAGACAAATCAATAAATGGATGGTGCCGAGTCTGAGACTTTTGAGTTGGGTTAGAACCTAAATCAAGACAATATTGACTCTGCAAAGCCTGTATTTTAGGGGTGCCTATATCAAAATCAATATTGCCTTCCTGCTTTATTTGATAACTTCTATGGCTTTGTGCAAGCAAATCAATTTTACAGTTGTATTTCTTTTCTTGAGCTAAAGTCCTCTCTTTGGTATGTGTGACCTGTGTCCTGTGGCTCGGTGTAAATTAACAAAAGGTTCATTGTGTGTGATATCTGTCACCAGTGTTCTCCAATGATGACATTTACAAAGCAAATGAAATATCTCTGTAAATTCATTGCTCCATAATTTATGCACCACACCTATATGTGAGTTCTCTACAAGCTGTTCACCATTACCTCAGGAATAACTCTTTTATTTTCTGGAAAAAGGATATAAGCATGCATTGGTCATCAGAATGTGAGAGCGTAAACAGTGGGCTTTAATGATCTAATGCTTTGCATTTGTGCAGTTTCCCATGCAAGATTTTCTTAGTATATCCAATGTATCCAATATCATATTATTTAAATGCATCCCAGCTTTGTGAAATTCAGATTCTGTAGTCGTGTTTTGCAGATAAAGCTGCAAAGACAGTCGAACTTTTACCTGGATGTGCTTTAAATTTTATGCTTCTGCACTTAGCTAAAGTGTTTGGACTGGTTCTGACTGTTCAGTAAACTCAGCTGGGCTCAATATTTTAAGAAAATATTGTATTGTTCTTGAACGATTTGTAATTGTGAATGATTGTTCTGAACTATTGTTCAGAACTAGTCTGTGTTTGCCATCTCAAAGTGAACCCAGCGAAAGCTGTCTCTCTGTGCATCTGCATATATATTCTGGCTCCAAAAAAAATCTGAAAATGAGACTTTTGTATCTTTGAACGTTTAGAGTGGAGTTGATACAAGTTGCTATAAAGCCACTGAAAATTCTGAACCTAGACTCCAAAATTAAACCATCAATCACACCATATCAAGGCCCCCTGCATTCTGCAGGTTTTGGAATTGAAAAGCATTGCTAAAATTTTACTTAACTGCTTTTGAGGGCAAAACCTCTGCATTCCCAGTGAGCTCCTTATGGTAGAAAAATGCATCTATCACAGATAACATTTCCTCTGATTTTTGCTTGTGCTACCAGCCTTGCCTTATCTGTCTCATAAGTACTCTGTGTGTGGTATTTATGAAATATTATCCAGGTATGGTATTTAATCTCTTTACAAGAGAGAAAAAACACAATGCACTTACTCAGCAATTCTATCTGAATTGTGCTTCCATGATCCGATTTTCTGCCTCTTGATATCACCAAATTATTACTTCAGCAAAACTGTCTGCAGTGCCAACACACACATAGATGAAGTCATAATAGCAGTTCATTTTACACTTGCATATGCACAATGCTCCAAATGGTGTTTCTAAGAATAGAGGTTTGAAAAGCTCCTTGATAACATGAGTGTGAAAAGGTTTTTTGTACAATCAATATCCACATTCTGCTTGCTGCTTTGTATTGATTGCATCTGCTTCTGCAGGATATAATGTATATTTAACTGTATAAAATAAGTATAATAAGTACTAGACCTGTGCTTCCAATAAAATGAAAATTCTGAATTAATAGTTGTATTTTCCTTTATTTGTTTTGATACATTTAATATCGCAGAGTTAACATCAAAAGTCTTCCTGAGTTAGAAGAAATAAATTCAGTCTTCTGGGTAAAACAATCCCTATAGGACTGGTGAAATTCAAGCTTTAAAATTGTATGCTTTGGAAAATATGATTCACTGCAGAATGATAAAATGCTTAAGAATAGGTAGACTATAAGAATACATGAAGGACTGGACATAGCCTAAAAATATGTGTTTGCAATTGTGGTTTAAGTAAATTGTAGAGGTATGAAAAATTAAGTGGTTTATAGCTATATAATAATGATATTTGATAATGAAACATTCATTGCAAGTAGAGATGAGAAGTGTAATGAGCACATTTTTTCCTGATGGATTTCTTTATCCACCTTTCTGGGAATATATCACATCATGGTGTGTTTCCACAGGGTACTTAAACTCTCTTCACGAAGGAAAACCTGCATGGGCAGCCACCCCAGTTTCCTATAGCTTGCCCCTGAGACAAAATCTGCTCAAGAAAAGTTTCAATAAGAAGGCAGATTTGGTATCAGTCCCACATAACAAGAGGAGGGGTAAAAAAACCACTTCAGCTTCCTCTGCCCCACACTGGATACCAATTATTGGCACATCTGTACCACCTCTGCATTTTGTGGGGTCACTCCTATAAGGCAGATCAATTAATTGATCCCTGTTAAGAGTAAGAAGGCAAAAAAAAATCAATTAACACACTGAAAATAATTTCATAAAATAAATCAATTTGCACCACCAAAAGAGCAATTAACAACTGGTGGGCATTCTCACCCTTTGGGCTTGGTAAAAAAAAAGAAACAACAAAACTGTTCTGATGTGAAACAGCATGATTTCACTAAATAACAACTTCAATTGTTCTTTTGTTTGCAGTTTAGGAATCACTTTGGTTCCGGAGAATACAAAAGAAGCCCAATAGCAAGCAAGATACCTTTACTGTGCTTCATATATAAGCAAACAAACTGGACTGAACATCCAGGGTTATTTAACAACTGCTAAGAGTAGAAATTAGCTGTAACTCTAATGAACACCTTTTAACTGCAATCAATTTCATCTTGTGAGGTCTTCATGACAGATAAAGAGCAAATTACTGGTACACATTAACAGCTTAAGAAGCAAATAGTTCCATTAAAATATTTTGCCAGTGTTCATAAACCATGGCTTCCCAGAACTCCATCCCTGTCAAATAAATAACTTTTTGTTCCCTATTAAATACAGAGAGCACAGGTTACTATGGTGATCAACAGAGCACAGAATAAACTCTGCTTCATCATAACGGCCACATTCTAGAGGAAAAAATATCTGAATATCAGCTTGCAGTTTTCAAGCTGAATCTCTGAAAAATATTTTGAGAAAACAAAATGACTTTATGATGTCCAAGTAACACTGGGTGAAAAATCACAAAAGTGGAAGTGCTACACCAGAATGCCCCTTCAAATAAGAGTGTTTCTAGTCTAAAACAATTCAAAATTCAGGATCACAAGCCTTAGGTTTTTTTGTCTTTTGATTGCAATCAATGAAACATACAGAACTGTGGTGGAATGCTGTGGGCACATAGCACATTGTGTGCACATACATCTCCATCTGGGTCAGGGACACCTTGGCCTTTGCCTGTTGTGTTTTTTCTGTGCCAGTTGTTGACAACCCCATTTACTCTGTGCTTTATGTTCAAAGGCTGAATCATTGGCATTGGGCACCCACTGAGCAGGGATTGCTTTGGTGCCAATTCTAGAGGCTTCACTCTTTTAATAAGTATGATTCCCATGTTTTAATTGCACTTGTATTAGTTGTTGACTTTTCCCTACCAAGGCTGAAGAAAGCAATGAAGTAGCATCTGCTTTCTTAGTAACCTCTCTTTAATATTTGTTATCAAGAATACTTTTTTTTTCAAATTCCTGCAATGAATTCCACACCACAAAGTGAAATGCTATAGTTATTTCTAGTCATCCCCAGGTTTATTTTAATGGAACACAACTTTGATTGATGCAGCCTTATTTCAAGGCAAGTCAGACCTTTCTGTTGATCTTCACAGTGGCATTGAAATGGTTTAGGAGCAAGGAAGGCAGTCTAGAGATAAGGCAACCGGGCTGACCTTGAAATCAGCCACTTGTTGCATGGCTTTAGATGATATGCCATTTGGTTTTACATATTTCAGCTTCTTCTAGCCTCAGTACAACAACAGATCTGCAAAATATCTAAATAAATTAAACAGAAAGATCACCCAGTAGCTTGCATGCTGACCTTCAGAACAAAAAACTGCCAAGTCCCCAAAATCTCCATTCACATTCATCAAGACCTGAAAAGCAGCACTGGGATGCGTTTCTCTTTTATCCTACTCTATCCATTCAGTCTGCTAAATAAGAGTATCCCTTCCTGCTACCCCTGATATGTTTTTGAGAGGGATAATAACCTACTTTTTAATTGTAGGGCTGCACAAGGGACAAAGTGAAAGTGATTAAAAAATTGTGGTCCATTGTAAGATGCTTCTAAGTACACTCTGGAGGCTTGAAGCCCTACACAGTTATTATCTAGTTGGATTCTGCATCAGTTTTATTTCCAGTCCCAAGCATTCCCTTCCCAGACATTCATGGTAATGAATTTAAGTCACACAAAACTTGTGCAGCATGAAAGTCATCTACACCCTTTACAGCTCAAAAGGACGTGCCTGTGGGTTCACAAATAGACAAAGCCTTTCCCTCAAAAAGATTGAAAGCAGGAGATTCAAAGGCTAGTAAAATCCAGAGCCACAGCTCTCAGCATTTGATGATGGCATGGAGGATGTTTCCTTCCCAGCTCAGCACTAGCCTTTCTCAGATAAGGGAGCTCCCCTTTGATACCTGGGAGAGAATTGCAGACTTTCGTGCCTTCCAAACATCTGAGGTAGGGAGAGGTAGGGATAGAGAGAAATAGAGGAAAG